>OZ057399.1:133513623-133738834 GCA_964056695.1 Melieria picta | reverse complement strand
CAATGAAAATTTGCGCAAGTAAAAAATGTTCAACTATGTGCGTTGTCACATTAGCAAAAAGGTTTTTCTCACCTATAAACATTTATTTATTTTTTGTAAAACCGAAATGTTTTTGTTTTTTAATAGTCCACTTCAAGCTCAATACAACTATTTGCATGGTCTAAAAGCATGTCGAATAAGTGTTTTATATCGTCGGTCGGGATGCCCTTCAGGATGCTCTTTCGGATGGCCACGTCTTCAAATGCTTTTTCATCTGAAAGGTAAAAGTCGCATGGTGCCGCATCAGGTGAAAACGGGGAGTGGTTGATAGTTAAAATAGGGCTCTTAAAAAAAATCAGTCACAAATGTTGATCGATGAGATGGCGTCTTTCAATAGCCAAATGTTCAGTTAAAATGTTTGTTATTGAGAAATTCAATGAAGATTTTGGCTGATCTTGATGATGAGTTACAGCACAGTTTTTATGGAATCTGCGGTGATCGCTGATTATTACTAAATATATGAGTTTTTTCTTTTTTATTTATTTGCCACGCACCCTTGTCCAATCACCGCCCCATTCCCTCTGTCGAAGGACAAAACAAAATAGTAAGTTCGTACCGAATTTAATTATGGTTCCAAAGTCATAGTCTGGTAATTATAATTATAATTAATTATATCTCATTTGAAGTGCTTCCACCAAGTTTAAAGTCAAAAAACATATTCAATCATGTTTCTCCATATAAACTTTTAACCCATCGTCAGATTTTAATTTTCAACAAAAAAGAAAAACATGTGTCTAATAATTTTTAACTTTAAGTATTTTCACCCATTTTCAAGTCAAAACGCCTATCAAATAATTTTTTCACAGTTTCTCTAACAAAACCCTTAACCCGTCGTTGACCCCGACAGATTTTGGTCTTCCAAAAATGAAATTGAAATTAAAATTATCGGTTCATACGTTTGTCGTAGTCTTACCGTAAACGAACCTTAACCCATTGATGACTCCGTTAAATTGTGATTTTCGAAAAGTTGAAAAATACGTGGCGAATTATTTTTTGATTTGGAGTGTTTTCACCACTTTTGAAATCAATATGGAGGCTCATTAAATCACGTTTCTTCATACAACAGTTAAACTTACGTTTTGCCCCTTTAGACCCCGAATTTCAAAAAGTCCCGTCTTAGCGGAGGTCCTTTTTTTTTAAATGTACCTACAGTTGAAATTTCATGTTTGTAGCTTCGACGGTTGGGGATGGGCGATGATGAATCAATCAATCAGTCAGGAAAACAATTATAACTATGTACATAGATTACATTTTGAGTGATGTCTTACCAGTAATATTATTACAAAAATTGTTAAAGTAATATACTTAACTTGATTATAAAATATATTATTTTGGTTTTCAAGTAATATGTAATACAACGATATTGCTTTTAGAAGTCAGTAATATGTTCCAACACTGCCTAAAACTGTTAGAATCGACAACAGTCGCTTTTACGACAACCGAAAGCGGCATAGCTCTCCTCCAACGTGGCCACATCAGGTAGAAGCCGCAAGCGACGTGCGCAACTTCGCTGAAAACGTTGCACCAATAATCTTCCAATCAATACACCGAAATCTGCATGCATCAAGAGCGAACGTGCCGCAAAGCACGCCACAACACATCAGCGCGGGCAAGCGACAGCAAAATCAACACAACAAAATCAACACTAACCTAGCAACAGCTAAAACATTACGCAGTGCGCACCAAAAAGTCGATGATGTTGGTTTCTGTTGTTGCCTCAATGACAAATCTCCCGACTTCAGCTCGACGATGTGCTGCGACAAGACGCGCAAAAGCAAAGTGAATTGAAAGCGAGCGAACTTCAAATCGACAGTCAACAGCCGGAAGACGGCGGCACCGATGAAAATTTGGGGAGTGGCATGAAGCGATGGCGCTGCCGCTGCCGCTCCGAAACAACAGTGCGGTGCAGCAGCGGAAATTTTATGCGTGAAATTTCGACAAAGAAAAGGAAGCGCGAAGGTGCAAAGTTTTCAGCACTACGAATCGATCGGTGTGTGTGTGCGTGCTAGAGTGACACTGTGCCGTAACATTTGGCGGTTTCAGCCCTCACTGCCGCTGCCGCTGCTGCCACTGCTGCTGTTGCAACTTGGGCGCCCTGAGATGAATTTTGCGTTGTGCGCCACGTTGCAATTCCATTTCTCATATGTGCCACCAGCATATGCCGCAGTCACGCTGTGCGCGCGCGCGTGTGTGCGGCACTTGCCACAAAGAACGCTACAAATTGAAATTCAATAAAACCTCTTGTTTTAGTTTCTTGACGAACTTTGGCGTCTGCCGTGGTTGCCGTCGGTGCGCCCTGCATGTCTCGTGCTTGTTGATTTTCGCAACTTTATGCTGGTTGAGGCTCTCGTCGCTCTTGCCGCTCCGCGCTGAGTTTGTGGTAATTTCGCACGTTCCCATTGGGGCCCCGAAAAACGCCCAACGTAGTTGTAATGCATCCAGCGGCACAGGTGACAGGCGACAGCGCGGGCAAGTGCTGGTGGCTTTGTCCTTATGCGATTCTCGTAGCATGGCAACTGATTTGAATGAGTTTTTGCTGACTGAGGTTTTAATGGGTGAATGAATTGTCAGCCGAGTGCTGGACAATGCGCACCGATATGACTTTGGCCCGATCCGATGCTGCTCAAAGCTCGTATTTAATTGGTCGATTAGGTTGTTATTGTTGTAATCTCGCTTCAGCTGAACTGAAGAGGCGACAAGAAGCGCCAGCGTCGAGTAGAGTGAAGGAAAATGCGGTGTGGAAAATACAATTCATCATGTCCTGCAGCAGTGGCAGATGCAACATGAATGCGCATGTGCCGCGTGGTGGGCTGCGCGAGCCGCACGTGAGAACTTAAGAAGCGCGTGCGCAGTGTGCAGCGCACAACGTGCAACGGGTTCATGCTGTAAGGGAATTTTGTGCATAACAACAGCGTTTGCCAGTTGGGTAGTGTTGTCGTGTGCGCACAGAAGTGAATTACGTGCGTGCTCGAATCGCGTCCCTCAACTGTTTCACCCACCTCTCCCATGCTCGATGCCGATGCTCGCGTTTCGGGGAGAGGACGAACGCCAAAGTTGCACCAAGTAGTGCAGGTGCAGTGTTGGAGCAACATGTGTGCGTGGCAGCGTAGCGAGAAACACTTAAAATTTGCAAAAGTACCTGAGGGATTTGCTGGCACTGCCATTGTTGCCGGCGGCGGCAGCGTTGAATGGATTTTGGCTGCTTTGCGGCTGACGGTGCCGCTGCAGTTTTTGCAATGCATGCAACAAAATTAAAATGTAAATGCAACACAAGTAATTTATCTTGTTTTTGCATTACACAGTGAATAGATGCGAGTCGCTTTCAGTGTGCCACGTGTAACGGACAGCGGTGGTGGAAATGGTGGCGGAGTGGCGTAGGGTGTGAATTTTAAGAGGATTTTCATGATGACGGATTTTGTTGATGCTCTGCTACGGAGTGGTTTTACTCTTTAATACAAGTTTTTCCATTAATATTGCAAAGAGTGGTGGTCGAGTGGAAAATCCATTCCCAACAATCGTCAAAACACAACGACTATCCTCAGCGGTTATCTCCACTCGAGTATTCTTACCGAAAATGCCTGTTTACGCTTTTCCAAATCATTACACTTTTCAATGGTGGCTCTGCGCGCCCGAAACTGCCACAACACTGTCGCGGTGCGCAGCATTCCACTCGGCGACCGCCGCAAACTTTGACAGTCTGTGACAGGAAAACACGTTAATATGGATTTTCGACCGTCCCCTGGCCCACTTTTGTGGTATAATTCGTACGATTTTCGATTTGCGCGCCCAGCTGCTGCCTGGCTTCGGCGGAGGGCAGCCGGCCTCTGCCGCAGAAAGAAAAGCGCAAACTACTATCTTGCTGCCTGACAGTCGCACGGCTTGACGGGAGCGGCGAGGCCGCAGTCCTCGTGCTTTTCTTTGCTAAATGGGAAAAGTTTAAATGACGTTGCAGTTTGAATGCTGCAACTCATACGTTATCAAAAGCAGTTGCAGCGGCGTGCCGTGCCGCGCCTGGGCTTGCTTGCAAAAATATTTTCATTTATTTAGCAAGTCGCAAACGCGCTGGGCGGGTCGGTGGCTGCTGCGGCCGTCGTCGTGGCAGTGGCAGCGCGAGCAGAAATCGTTCCAACTTTCAATACGGAATTATTAAAGTGCACTTTGGGAATGGCGCCGTCTGCGGCGCGGAAAGCGTAGGACCTGAGCATGTGATGCGCGCAGAAACTTTCTATATTTTCAGCTCGTTTTGGCACAAAACTCGCACTGCGTTGCGTTGCATTGCGTTGAGTGGAATCTGAAGTTGGCTCTCCGCAGTGAATGTGCATTAAAACGCTTCTAGGGGTGAGGGGAACAGAGCGCGGAGCAAAGTTGTGCCGGCGAAGACTTTGCCACTTTGGCCCCTGGAAATATTGTCGAATTGGCAGCAACTTCTTCGCGTCGCTGGTAAAAATGAATTTTTTCAATCTCTGTTGCATGCAATTTCATTCTTTCGTTTTTGCGCACAGCGGCGTGTTCGACTGCAATTCAATTGATTTTTGATGTGTATAAAAGAAAAACACACGACTGCCTTTTCCATTGTTTTGCGGGCTGATTTCCGACTTGTAACCGAATCAAGTTCCTGGTGCTATTTTCGAAGAGTAAAAAGCCGCCGAAAAGTATGCCGTGAAATTTGTGTGTTGTGCATTTGCAATTTTTTTAACGAAATCCTGAAAGTCGAAATCGGCAGTGCTCCTCAAATATTTGCCGCTTGCTCGTTGCCGCCAATGAGGAGCCCAGCTTCTATGCAACAAGACCTATTTTCCTGTACTTGTTCTATGCGGCAATTTGATTTGATTTTGCGAATTCACTTTTACCTAGTTGTTGTTGCTGTAGCTGTTCGCTAGCGCTAGCAGTTTTGTTCGCGCGCCTTCTCTTTGCACAACTAATTTCTTTCGCACGAACTTTGCTGATTGCAACGTGAGACGAGCAATGCCGGCGACCGATACCGGCAGTGCTGCGAAAAGTTTTGGCAATTTTTCGCCGCCCGTCCGGGCCGCTACTTGCCACCGAGGTGATTGTTTTGCTGCCTCGAGTGTTCTAGCACTCGGGCGCTCGAGCGTTTACTTGGGGGAACTTCTTTATTTGCACTGCCCCGGGCGCGGCGCCTTCGAATGCCGCCCGAAACTTAACCGGTGCGCATAGATTTTACGGTCAATTGATGTGTGTGCACACCGTTCGTGCTGTTGTGGCTGAAGTTGTTTTTGCAGACGGCAACTTGAATACGTTCCGACAATGCGGAATTGAGATTTTCTTGTGTTTGGCTTTGACTGAGGGAGTCAAAGTTTTTAATTTTATTTATTGAAAAGTTTGCAAAAGTCATTCCCCGGGCATCGCAAGACAAGTGCGTTGCGCTGTTTGCTTGCCGGCTGTCGGCGCAGGGTAATTGTGTGTGCAATTTTTTGTCGGGTTCAGCTTGTTTCTCTATGGCGCGCGGTCGGGCGCGTGGTGGTTCAAATAAACAAGTGACGAGTTGTTGTCCTGCGCGAAGTGTTTCGCGAACATCAGTTTTGTTGCATTTGGTTCATATTTTTTACAGCTATCGGCCGCTGCCTTCAGGTCGACGGTGCGTATGAGCGACATTAAATTGAATTGCTCTGAATTGAATTGTTTGAATTGTAGTCAGAGCATTTAGTCGATTTAAAGAGTAATTAGGACGGAATTTTATATCGCTCCACACCACCATTGCGTTCGTTTAGTCTAATTTTAATTTTCCTTCTGACTGTGACAAACGTTAAGCATGATTTTCAGCGAGCACAAGTGGAGGAACAACAACGATTTATCATTTTATGACCAAAAGCAAAAGTTGTGTCTATAATTACAATGAAATTAATCTTGAGAAAAGTTTGTGCTGATGGCGAACCTCATAAAGCGGGCACTTTAAGCGTCGGCTGCTGCTGAAGCCGGCGCTGCTGCTGATGTTGCGGTGAAAGTTGGTGCGTAACCACACCCATGGCCGGGCGTGCCGGCACTTCAATTGCACACATGCATTGCCGGACGTGTGGAGCGGCATGCGGAAGCAATTTGACTGCAGCAGCCAGAATTGTCTTCAATCATTGCGGCAACCAAGATAAATTATGGCAAAGCAGTGCCTGTCGGTGGCAACAGTGGACACGATGGATGTGAAGAGCTGCAAATTTCGAAAGTATAAAGTTAATATTTGTATACGTGCGATAAAAAGTGATTAAATGCGAGTCTGGGGGCGCACGATCGAATGCGAGCAGAACATCAATTAATCTTACCAAGGCAGACATGGAGGTATGTCGGCAAAATTAAGGTAATTTATTTATTTAATTTATTTAATTTCGGCTCAAACTTCAGAGACTTGGAGCAGAGTTTAGCCATACATATCTAAAGAGCCGTGAAACATGTAAAGTCGATGCATCGCAATTTTCGCCCACTTGGCCCAGAGACTTGAGCACCGCCGCGCCTCTATCACTGAGAGAAAATAGCAAATGTCAGCGGAAAACTTTTCCAAAGAAAATTTACACAGTCTGCTGATTTTAATTTCCTATAACTTACGAGAAGAGAAAAAGCAACGCTGCTGTGCTCACAAATGTCGCTCGAAGTTGTTGGTAACAACAATGTTTAGTCGCAAGGCGAAATGAACTGAAAGCGCCACATCATCGGCCTATTCGCCCTGAATGGCGCGATGGCGGCAGAGGGAAGGGAGAGCAGTCCAAAGCAGCGCTAACGAAGTTGTGTGCGTACTTTCACACTCGCCTCATTATAATTTTGCAGCGTGGCCTGCCCGACCGCCGAATGTGCGTTTGTGCGTGTGCTCGGATGAGTGTGGAAATTGTGCAATGTTGAATTTAAAAACGACACAAACTTTTCGCATTAAAATAGATTTAGGCACGCTACCAGCACAAAGGCACAAAAGCACACACACACACACACATTTTCGTTATTAAGCTCAGTGTGTATGTGTGACGCCTACTTTCAGGTTGCTCCGCCGTGTCAAGGCTGGTAGTACGGTTGTACGGTTAATTGGGCACAAGCTGGCTGGCCCAGAAATGACCTTGAAGGAACAATTATTCGACATCGCATAGATTTAATTCGAGTCGTGGTTATTCATAAATTGGCAATTTGTAAAAAGCTGCTTTTGAAATTCGAACAGCTTAAGCAGTGATTACAGGTTAAACAACGCGCCGAAGTGCTTTTTGATTGCCTGAGGGCGCACCTTTTAATTATTAAATTAACCCTAGCCAAGCCAAAGAAAAAGCGCACTTAAGCGAAGCAATAATCATTAGCCCTTTTTAATGCCTACGATGTGGCCGTGTTGCGGCGCTAAGCGCACCAATTTGGCCATTCTTTGCGCTCAACTCTTTTCCGCTACACGTCCTCCTTCTGCATGCCGTCAGCGCGCACAAGATTTTTTGTTGTTTTTTTTGTTTTACTGCCTCAGCACTTGTGGCGGGTGCCGCAAAGGCAACGAAAAGAAATACCGAAAACTTAAACTTTCCGCATTTGCTCCTTAGGGTATGCTATAATTTTTCACCCAAAACTTACGCCATCAAATACGCAATTCTCATCATAGAGACAAGCTTAAGTGCCGTCTATACATGACAGTGAGTGTGAGCGAGCGAGAGAGAGGGAGAGGACGTATGGTGGACGACATGCAGTAACACAAGTGGCACTTTTAACTTTAAGCGTTGTGCTGTTGTTGTCGTCTGCTCTGCTCGGCTCCGCACACCGCTTTGTGCGGTCGTGGCATTGAGTTCCTTGTCCGCTTTATTTGCCTGTAGTTGGTTGGTTATTGTTACTGTAGATGCTGCAGCCTTCGCCGATCTGGCTGTGTTGCAAGTGACAACGTTCGCTCAGTGTAACCAGTTATGGCTTCTTATTCGTGTTGTTGCCATGTTGAGGATTCATTGTTTTCAGCTCGCGCTGAGAGCGTCACCGCAGCGCGGCCGGCTGCTTCAGTCGCAGCACTTTGACTTTGAGGACTTCTTGTGTATCTTGCGACAGTGCAGCCCTGCACCCAGCCGAGCAGCGGCGGAATGTTGTTTTATTAAGGCTTCATGTATAATTTATTGGACCCCAGAGTACAATCAAACAAGTACACATTTTTTTTTATCACTGAGCCGGGGTGGTTGTTGCGGGAAGTTTGCTGTTTGTGTTTGCAAAAATCTGGGCAACAGATTAGTTTAAAGTTCGGAGCGACGCGTATGAGGCGCGCCGGAGTGTGCCGTTACTGATTTGTGCGGCAGTTTGTGTGAGGTGTAAGTGAAGCTACGGCGCGGAATTGATGTGTGGTTAATGCGCCGTAAAATGAAGTTACGTCAGTTGGCCAGCAGTGTGTGTCCAAGTTTGGGGAAGTGTGGTGGGGAGGGAAGGAGATGTGTTGCAAGTGCGTGAGATGTGTGAACGTTCACATGTCGGAGTGTCTCTCGAGTCGAGCAATTACCCTGTAATAAAATAATAAAAGCGAAAATGTGCGCGCCTGAAAAGTTTTTCTTGTATGCACAGTTGTGAGTGGCTTTCACCGTTTGTTGGCGATACGCTCGAATCTGAGGCAAATTGTACATCTGTTTGTATTTGGAAGCGCACAGAATGCTAGTTTAGTTTAGTTTATTTCGTCAATGGAATACAATCCTTACAGACTAGGAATACAGTAAATTTCTAAGATATTATTTAAGATACATATTTACAATATGTTTAAATGAATCTCTATCGAGAGTAATATCGAGCGATAAACAACACCTTAACCCCTTCCGGAAATTTGTACGATATATCGTACAATTTTTTCGACGATTTTTTATTTGAAAGTGAACGCACTTTTTATGCAACAGCTTTTTAATTTTCATTAAGTAGGCTGTGTTGTATCATTCTGTTTAAAAATATAAATCATAATAGCCGTGGCTACACAGTATGAGTGCGTTTTGTAAGCAGCTTTTTGCAAGAATTTGAAAAACCAGGAAATGACGGTACTTCTGCGTAAAAATGTTTAAATATGTAATACTTTTTGGTACCAAAAAGCGAAACAATTTCAAAGTTTGAATCTCAGTTGATTTATAGAACTTACTCAATTTAACATTTTTTGCGTCTAAATATTTTTCCAGAGTCTTTAAAAAAAAGAAAGCAAAGGTTCCAAGTTATGTTTTGTATTTTTTTTAAAGTTATAGGTTTGGTAACAGATTTTTTGCGTTTGTATGCCTGCCACGCCCATCTGTAAACCACGTGGCTAATAAAATTCGACAATTCGGTAATTTTCGATTAAAAATAAGAATTACTAGACGATTTTGTGTTTTACTGGGCAGACACGGGTTATGTAACGTTAGACATGCGTACTTGCCACTCCCATTACGGTAGTAAGAATCGGCTATATTCAGTATCTTTCTGTAAAGCTATACGAATTTTAATTGATTCTGTGTTTTATTGAGGGGAAAAGGGCTTTGCAACAACAACAACGGTTATATAAGGCCGAATAAATGTGAATAAATTGTTTATATATATAATTTATATAACTTTCGATCAAAATGAAATCACGTTTTGATTTTTTGTTGTTATAATTTATGTTTTCTATCAAAAAATCAATGAATTGTTCATAAAACTTAAAAAACCGAAACAAAAAATTCATGAATTTTTACTTCTTTGCGGACCATTGTACGATATATCGTACAAAATTGATGCAGCTGTAATTCTCAACCAAAATGATTTTTTTAAATTTTTTTCTATTTTATTGCTAAAATGTTCAATAAGAGGTAATATTTTGAAGGAAAAATTTTTATCTCAAGAAATGTGGAAATTGGCCGGAAAGGTTAACATTTTATTTCAGCAATGATTTCCTCTGATGTGGTCAAATGGGACGGCTCAGTGTCCTGTATTCGTAGGATGTTGGTTAGATTTCGTTGCGACAATTACACTTGCGAAATGTTTTGTTGGAGTGAAAGGAAGTGATGGAATTGCCAGAGCTTAAAGAAAAGCTGTAGCCGTAGAGTTCAAATTTGTGCATTTCGAAAGATGCAAGTAGCTGCGTACTAAGTACGCAGTTATGCCGTTGACGCAAAATGTTGCCATTAAAAGTTGCAAAATATTATAAGCGTTGCTGTGCGCTGCTCTGGTGGGCCGGGAAGTTTGCCACGACGCAAACGAGGTGTAATGAGTGTGACTGGGAAAACGAATTCCGCCGTCTCCGCACGCCTGTCTGTCCACCGATGAGCGGTTGAAGCCTTTTGAGGGAGTTGTGAGTCTGGCCCTTCTTAACCCTTTTGCTCAGCTGCGAGATGTTGCTTGTTGGTGGTGCAAGGTTCAAATAGAGTGCAGAGAGATCGACCACCACCGACCCGAGCACTCTGACTTGTGATATGTTTGTTTTATTTTCGCGACTCCTCGCAGTGAGCGGAGGGCACACGGCTGGGGCAATTATGATTTGAAGAAGCACGACTGCTTTTGGCAGCCTCCAAGCGGGGCGCGCATTGTTAAGGCAGTTAGTGAGCAGTTCTGTTTGCAATGCGTTTTATTGCTTGCGCGGCGCAACTGCAGCGACTTTGCTTTAAATGTGCACTTTGACGCCACTTGTCGAGTTGCCTTATTTCTTAAGCAAACGGCGCATGATGTGTGCTGCATAGTTGCGTTGATGCCAAGTCAAGGTGAGTGGTTGTCGGTTCTTACGTCAGCGAGCGCTGGTGTGTGTGTGAGTGCAAATATGCAGAAACGAAATCCCAGTCGAAGGCTGTCACAAATGAATTCTTATCGTTATGCTGCGCTGTGATTTAGCTGCGAGGGAAGAAGGCTTTTTGCGCAACACTCTGACAATGAGTTCGGCGCGCCAGTACATCGCGACGAAGTTCAAGAGCTCGTTCGAGTCGTTGGAATATTGCGCACATTTGCCTTGATGCTCTGAAGAGCAGAAGCCGTAGCTGCGTAGTTGTAATCTCGCACCAGGCGGGCGGGCAAGTAGCGAGATTTGTCAGTGAGCTGAGGACGAAAGTGCTTAGCGAAGCATAAAGTCAAAGGAAAATCAATGTTCAAGTGTGTTGTTGTACCGCTCGCTGGCGTCTGAGTGCATATTGCTGCTGGTACACACGCCTGAAGCGTGGAAGTAGGAAGGGGTGTTCGATTGGCGAGGTGACTAGTTGTCGCTAAAGTCAGTCTCATGTGTTGTGAAATGGCGAATTTTAAATAATCGCATTGACCTGAAACACGGCTCGCTCGCCTTTAACGGCATTTGAAACTCTTCCCAGCTCAGTCCAGCTCAGACAAATCCATGGTGGCTTGAAAGTATGTGCGCACATAAGAACACAGGAGAGGCGCAGAGCGACGCGTCTCCGCTGCGGGTAAATGCGAAAAGCATTATGCTTTATCCTTTTCGAAAGTCAATCTTTTTGTAATTTGCAAAAAAGGAGCAGGAAAACGAATTTTTACCGCAAAATTCAGGCAAGAAGGCCGCAGCAGAGTGGCAGCAGTTGGATGTAGTAAGAAAAATGAAATTAATTTTATTTTAATGGATGTTGAGGGATTTTTAGTTGGGGATTTGGTTTTTATCAGCGACTGCTCCAACTACGCAGGAAAAGTGGAAAAACTGCAACACACCACAACGCAGCTTGTTTGTCCTTGTCACGACAGAGCGATGACAGGATAAGGCCAGGCGTCCTGCTCTTGCGGCGGCTGAAGGCCGCCAGAGTGTGTGCGAGTGTGTGTGTGCGTTTAAGGAACAGACAGAAACATTGCGTCTGCGTTGCCGTGTGTCAGTTATTGTGTTTTAAACGAGTTGTCATGCCGTGTGAACAAGTGAATGCGAGGTGCAACGAGCAAGGTGCATGGCGCGGGTGGCTCATTCCAAGTGGGTTATTAGGGGCATCGTGCATTAAGTGCTCGAGAAACGGGAAGAGGTCGAGGGCGCGCGAAGCAAATGAAAAATCGGCGGAGAGACGACTGCAATGCCATCGCACTTGAGTATTGAGTTCGGGACTGTCAACAGTTGGCTTGACTTTGCTGTGTCTCGGAGTGATACTGAGAGACTCGACGGTTATCCTGATTTATCACGATTCCATTACATAATTAAATCCGCTTTCATAGAAAGTTGCGAAAAGTTTTGTGGAGAAATTGAAAACAAAAGTAAGCAAAAGCAAAAACGAGACTTAAAAACGCAGAGACCGCGGCGGTAGAAGATGTCGGCAGGGTAACGACAGCAGGAAGGCGAAAGTCCGCTCGAAACTTTTGCGAGGGAACGTCAACAGAAATGCATTTAATTACCGTAACTGAAAACGGCGACAATGCGAAGTGATGTTGCACGTTGGACGCTGTTTCGGGGCCGAAGGAGGGGTAACTTTAACGTTATCGAGTACAGGTTAAGAGATACTCTGGAATTCGTTGTGGAGTCGATCAGGTGGCTGGACAAAGTTATGGCTGACTGGAAAGAATGAGCGAGCGGTGATTAAAGCGAAAGTTGAAATGAAGCAGAAATTAAAAAGTTGAAATGCAAACGTAGAGGATGCATATTTGTTCGTGAAAAGAAATAATTTGTCAAAGGAGAGTTTTTGTTGTTTTCGTGCAAAAAGTACTTAACATCGGATAGGTAAAATGTGACTACTTGCTCCTAGAATTCAGACATCAGACGAATCGTTTTCATGGCGCTGGCGTTCTTGTCCGCTCGCTGCTGGCTGGTATACCGTTTACGCACTATTGGCACCACCGAAAATGGTGGCCTCACGATTGTAGCTGAAAAGGGAAATTATTAGCCAGGACAAAGAGAAGAAAGTGCACGAACGAGAGAGTGGAACAGAGCGAGAGCAATGGTAGCGAGAGGAGAGCTCGAAAAGTCCGCGCACAAACTCAAAACTGATTAAGGCGAAGCATTGTCTTAGTTGAAGTTTAGTTTCCAAACTGATAAAACTGGATTGCTCAGCAAGCAGCAGCAACAACAACAACAATCAGAGTAACAACCAGAAGCACATTGAGACGGCCACTGGCAGCAGCACGTGTGTCTAGGCTGTTAAGTCACTGCTGCGCAGCCGAAGTTGCTTATGCAAAAATGTGTGTGTGTGTGTGAGTGTGGTGGCGTGCGAAATACGCGAAACTTTTCCACTTTCAGATCAAAGCAGATGAAAAAGTTGCTCCGCGCTTTTCAACTTCAAATGATGAATTTATTTACCAACAAACAATTACCCATTCCCGCCAGACGCTGCGTTCGCAGAGCTTTGTGGGCGGTGATGCAGAGCGGCAGCACATAAAATAATAGATAAGCAAAGCTGAATGAACTCGCAAACGCCGACTGGCTGACAGATTGACATGGCGGCATGAACTGAAAATAGACAAACGGCGACGGCGACGATAACGCCGTAATCAAAGCATAGGCTTAGGCGCCGACAAGCTCAACGACACAGGGACCAATGGCACTTTGGGCGGATTATGTGGCGGCGGAGACCGGAGAGGCGCCGCAGCAGCGTAAAACTTGTAAAGTCAAAGTGGCGTGCAGGAAAAAAGGAAAATAGAAATGCGGCAAGGCGAAAAGAGGGGCGAATATGAGCTTATCTTATCAATTGCACCTGCCACGCCGGGCAGACGTCTGCCGTCACCTCGCGTCGCCCATCTTGCGTCGCTAAAATTCATATCGAGCGCGGCAGGGCGTCAGCGCCAGCTGCGAGCGGTGGCCCGAGTGCGTATTTATTTTCATTTGGTTCTGCTTTCATTGCACGACCATCCATGTAGATGGTGTTGTCGACTGTTAAACGCTGGAAAGTGGGAAAGAACAAGTACCGCAAATATCTTTGTTGCCCGCTTTTCACGTTGCGTAAAATTAATGCGGCGTTTTTGTCTGTATTTCGCACACAAAAATCACTAATTGCACTTTTTGCTCTTCGCGCTGTGGAATTGCCAATTGCAGCAGCTTGTGTGCTAAATAGTTACTCGCAAAAATGCACAGAGAAAAAGTGCTCACCAGAGAGGGGAGAGGTGCGAAAAGTTGGCATTGCAATTCAGTTTCCGCTATGCATTATTCATAAACCACACCCATTATGGCTGGTATGTCGCTGACCACATGAATTTTGCAGTACATAATTTGCTCGCTAACTTTTTCGCACGCTACAGTCGAGTGTTGCGGTCAACTCGATTGAGCCTTCAGTTCGAATATACCAAAATGGATGAGTGCAAATTACGAAAATTGCAAGTTAAGTTATGAGGAAAAATGGGATTCTCGATTTATTTCTTTGCTGCACAACTGCTAAATTTGAAATAAGCCTCAACCTTCCACTCAATAGGTCTGTTTGGGAACGAATAATTTGTACGAATTTGTACAAATTTGTAAAAATTTTTACTGGATCCTGTTTGTGTACGCCAAATCTCTTGCAACGAGAGACCAACTGAGAGCGTAAAGTGACAGTTGATTTCGTGAGAACTTGCAAGTTTTTACTGGAGAAATTGTGTCCAGTAACTTTTAGCCAGTAAGAATAAGAACAAGAAAAACATATGATTGGCTGCCATATGATCGACTGCAAAGAAAAATAATTTTTGTAAACATTTGGAGGTAAATGGAACCAGCAAAGAATTTGTGCGTTCGCGAGTCTGCTGACCCACAACCATCTTGCTCAGCTTTACCTGCTGCAGCTGAAAGGAAAGAATCGCAGATAGAGCCCAACGAACCATTTGCCTTTTGCATCAAATGTCTGATTAAACTTAATTTTCCCTACCACTTAAAACCTCAAATGAAACTTTTAGATCAGCTGTTTCTTTCTTTAACTCTCCTGTTTGCACCCTTTTTACTGTGTATTGTAGGTGTGCCAAGTCCCAGTGGTGTAACCATGAGTTAAAAATTGCAAATTCTTACAAATTGCTGTTTGTTTACTTTTTTGGATACTTTAATTTTTGGGAGCGTAAGCTCGCTTACTCTCCTGATATTTTTTACTGGATAATTTTTACTGAAAAAGTTCCCAAACAGACCTAATGCCACTAACACGACATTGTATCAAGCCCCCAGTGCTGTACAACAACTACGCAATCCGAAGGTTTTATTTAAAAACGATGAGCGTTGGACGGGCGGTGTCCGGCAAACTTGTTTGAACTCGTGAATTAGCTCTTTTAATTCCTTTTAGAAGCACTTGAATGAACAGCCCAGCTTTCAGAGATCCTCGAGATGTGAAAAAGTTGAAGGGAGAAACATTACATTGTGTATTAATTTTTGGATTACTGGCGTTTATCCAAGTTGCTTGGCTCTACGTGGATACTTTTGAACTGTAGAATTTTAGTAGTGTGTAGTGTGTAGAATTGGCATTATGAAGCGTGGAGTCTTCAAAACCGACCGTAACGTTACCGTTTGCATTGCTGCAGCACACTCAACCAGCGACTGCCGTTACCGCAAACCCGGCAACAGCAGCAGCGCAAAATAAAAATAAAAATAATACTAAGGGAAACCGAGCAGTGGAGTCCTCGCACCTTATTATAAAACAATTAAATTTTACTATGCAGAATAATAGAAAAGGAGCGCATACAATCAACCAACACAGCACGCAGAGTAGGAAAACATGGACCGGCGCACACAACAGCACAAAAACTGAACCGTCAAAGCGTCATTGGGGAAGTGAAAGAGCGGGGGACGAGAAGCATCTCGTGCGAAATTCAATGCAACGTAGCGCGAAAGTGCGACGAGGCTGTTCACGCTTCGGGGACAATTTGTGCAGCGACATCAATAAGGCGTGAATGCCGCTAATGCATTGCAGCGCACAACTAAATGCGCCATCATTTCATGCGATTCTGCCGGCTCGACAGGGTTTGGGCAACGGCTGTTGTTACTACTTGGTATTGTCATTCGGCGCTTCCATTCGCATTGCCGCCTTCTTCCCTATTCACGCAAATATTACATTTGTATTAAAAGTCCGGCTGCGTTTCGGCTGGATCTCAGGAATACAGCTGATGCCTACAGCTGGGAATTGTGTGTGTGTGTGTGTGTGTGTGTGTGGTTTTGTGAGTCTGAAGTGACATTAAAATGGTTGTTGCTCGGTCGGCCGGCAGCAACGGCCACAGCACACAGCAGGCGGCTTGCGCTTATCCTTTTTAAGGACTCGATGATGTCCGTTTTGTGTGTATGCGTGTTGTGGCTGGGGATGGGGATGGGAAAAGCGCGCGTGGTGGCAGAGCGCCGACAAAGTGAGCGGTAACTTTGTAAACCTTTAAGCCGCTTGGTTGGCCACTCCCCGCCCTGCCGGCCTACGGCGCCCAGCTGCATAACTTTATGCAACACTGTCGTTTTTACCATCGCTTTTTAATGTGCCTCTCGCTAGCGTTGTTGTTGTTGCTTCCTGCTGGTTACGCAATAAAAGATAAAAACCCACGAAAGCCACTAACCAGAGCGCGCGCTGGCGGTCAAAGCGGCACTGCACATTGCGCGACCCCTGCATCGTCGCCACTTTGGCTTTTATTATTCGAGCATATAATAGCAAAATAAGTAGATGCACGCACGTGTACTGGGCGGCTTCTGCGTACGTGGGCAGAATTTGCAATTCTTCGGCGCTGCATGTGGCCGTTTCGCCCGGTGAGCAATGGGAAGTGTGCACTGGGCTGGCAGCTCGGCAGCTGCGGAGCGTTGGGGCCGCTTCTTGCTGCTTAGCACATCCACTTAAATGCGTCTGCGCGGTTTTTTTTGGGGGAAAATAATGCCACGATTAAGTGAAATATCTGCAAATAATGGGAAATTACAATTAAAAAGCAACAATCGGTGGAAATGGTCGAAGCAAATGAGGAGCTTTTCAATTTTATTAAAAATGATATTATGAATTTTGTACATAAAAACGCAACCGCATAATAAAGCGCAGTGTTTGCTAAATTTTATTAATTTGATATGTTCTAATTGGTAACAATTGGAAATGCTGCAATTTGCAATAAGCCGATCAAACCGTTTTTCTCAATGGCTCATTGAAATTGCACAACGAACTCAACAATTGCAGCCGCAATGGAGCGAAATGGCGGCAAATTTATTAATTTACACACACACACACTCGCATACTTGAAATACCACGATTTTTTTCATTATTGCCTGCCAAAATATCCCTCCGCCGAGTGGGCCAAATCAATACATCCCGAACGCAGTGGGGAAAATAAAAAGCCCACACACAGAGCAACAACCACAGGAAGGCCTCTCAAAACACCAACAAAGGCAACCACGCGCATAACCAACAAATGAAAGCACAACGAAAAAAGGCGGAGTTGAGGGGCGATATGCCGGAAGTGGCGAAATTTCGTGTTTGCTTAATGGTCAGTTTTGTTAGTGGCGTAAAGTCGCATAATGAAACGGCGCGCCGGCTGCAATTTCAATGCATGTGCGGTCCACGCCTAAAGCGTATTAAACAGCCAGGCGGATAATGTTGATAATAGGAGCCAGTGGCAGTGTTGCCAGATTTAGAAGTAAGAAAGCCGTTAGACTGTTAGTAAACCGAACCGAACGTATCACAATCGTTTCGTATCTATCACGAACACGAAAACGGTTTCGTATTGTTACCGATAGTAAGAGGATCCAAAGGATTCGGTTTCGCTCGGACACACGAACTAACATATTCGTGCGAATGTATTCCCTCATGATACAACAAACAAGGCAAAGTAAGTATGGAAAGCCTTCTCCGAAATTCTTTGTTCATGCACGCCAAGAAGAATTTGTGCCTCCCAAATAGCATGGTTGCATTTTGCAAGTAGTATTGTTTTCAGCCTCGTTAGCATTCAAAATATAATAGCAAAAAACACATATTGTGAGCAATGTTAATAAATTTAAAATGTGAAATGTAAAAACAGGCGTATGCAACTATTTTGTTAGCAAATTTTCGTTTTCAAAAATTAACTTTATGGTCCTAAATTTAAATTGTTAATTATTTAATTAAAAATTATTAAATTTAATTACCCTCGCACGACTGCAGTTGTATCTTCCTCATAATAAATATCTTCCTCCACTAAACGAATAATTCAATTTTCGGTATTGTGTCGCGACTACCAACTTTACGTTTGGCTTGTTTTCCTTTTCCCTTTGCTGGCATTCTTTGTTTTGTGTTAGTGCTTACAAACAAATCCGAGTATTGTTTGCGTTCGCGCAACTTCTTTGAATCGCTTCGGTTTCGATCTTTGCAATGGGTCGAACGAAACGAAACCGAACCGTTGGTTTTTGATCGTTTTCGTTCTCTGATTGTGCGTGAGAATTTGTACACTGATAAGGCACCTGCAGTTGTATGCCGCTTTTCCATTGGCAATTTTACTTTCAAGGTTTGCAGTTTCCAGCTGAGAGAGCGGTGGCTGAATCGATACTACAGCGATGGCTGATTTTCCTGATAATCTAAAAGCATTGCATTAAGTCGTCAATGTGGCAGCACTGTGCGGCGACAGCAGTGGCAATCTGGTGGTCGGGTGTTGAACGCCGCAACTGCGAAAAGTAGTGTGCGAAACCGCAAGCAAACAAATTTATGAATTTTGAAATGGCTAAAAAACTGCAATGAGTACACAAAAGCGCGGGCGGCAAAGTCTGGTTGGCGGCGGATCAGCAAACAGTTCGACGAGTAATAAAAGCAATGAAACGATTTATTGGCCAAACAGTAAATATTGTAATTGATTTAGCGTCAGAAGTCGGACGGTGCCAACAGGAAAGTAACTTCTTCTGATTGCGTCGCACTTGCTCGAGAGGGTTCTCTGGCTTCGTAAAGTAGCTGCAGTATCAAGGCAAGAAAAAAACAACAATATCCAGCAAATAGCAAAATTTTACCGAATGGTACTTCTACTTGGCGCCCTGTCTTACGTTGGGCGTACAGCGGCAAATGTTTGTGCTGTGCGCATTCCCAATGCTCCAGTGGCGGCCGTCGGGTGGCTCTCATTTAGTGCCACTGCTGACTGGAGTTGCGCGCGCTCATACGCCGGAGTGGGCGGCCGCAGCCGAGGCAAAACCAAATAAAACTCCACTGGCCAGCCACAAGTGTGCGAATTTGTTGTGTTCCTGGCGTGTTTGCGAAGTCATTGAACTTTGGTGGGTTCTAACGACGGCAACAACGTGAACAGCGGCGCTTTGTTGCTGCTCTGCTGGTGGCGCTTTCAGTTCGCTATCTACGACTGGTTTGATTTGCTCATACGTGCCTCGCTGCTGACGGCAACGTTTGCTGTCATTGCTGTCGGGTGCGTTGGGGGCATACGTCACTCGCGCCATAATTGTATGCAGCAACAAGGAAAACAATCGAAACAACGTGAAAAGCAATAAAGACGAAAATGCCATGAAATGTGCATAGCTGACATAAAATAAAAGCGCCGCCCACTTCTGCAACTATGTACTTTTGCAAACATTTGCAGCGCCGTGAAGTCTCCTGGAAATTCGTCTTCGCCTTACGACGGACATTATGTAAGAGCAATTGTTGTTGCTGCTGCCGTGGTTGTGTTTGTTTGTTTTCATCGCTATCGTTGTTGTTGCGCTTGTCATGGTTGCAAACAACTGCACAACGCAAAGCAGAAATTTGCGCCGCAATCGTTTTCGTTTCGTATCTGCCACCGTGGCAGCTTTCGTCTAATCGTTGAGGAAATTAACACATTCAACGTTGCCGCTGCCACTATCGGTGCTCGGTGCACGCGGATCCCATCTGGCAGCGCGCGTACAGTAACAGCGAGCACAACAACAACAACAACATCCCCATTAAAAGTAGCTGCAGTTCAGTTGGCAGCCGAGTTTTGTTTAGAATTTATGAGCGTCATGACCGCTGCGAGCAACGACAAGCGTTCAACACGGACTCCGCCGCGGCAGACGTGGCCAGTTCGTGTTGCGCTGCGGCTAAAATTGCTGCATTTGAGTAGAGTTGGAAGCGCTCCACTGTTTCGCTCCCCCCGCAGCCGACCGCCTGTTGTGCTATCTGTCTTTCCCGATTGGTCTAATGCAGTGGCAGCACGGAACTGCTGCCGGTGCGATGGCGTGCCATATTTTTGGGGCTGTTAAGTTCAAACACGTTAATATTTTTGTGGCCGCAAAGTTTTGCGCTGAATGCAGCCGTTTTCCGCAATGCTGAATGAGGATTGCGGAATGCCGATTGAACCAACATTTTCAATGTTTCATTTTAAAATAGTTTGCCCGATGTTTCACAGGCATTGTTCCATGCTGCCACGTTGACTCTTCTCACTTTCAATTGGAAATCAGGTGTGACACAAATAACATAACATACCAACAAAAATATATGTTTCCATCGCTGCGCATTGTTGAGGTGGTTGCCGATTGTCGGTGCAGCTGTCAAAGCTGACTTTTGTTGGCCGAAGTAGCAATATTTCCTTTCCAATAGCCTCGCATTGATCGCACAGGGTCCGGCAATGATGTAAATTTTCGGTTTCAGCATTTCCGGCAAATCTAAATCAGTATCGAGATTTGGGAATAATTATGCGCAACGTGCAGAAAAAATTACAACAAATTAAATTTTGTAAACTCTTTGTGAATTTGTAACACTTTGTAATTTTTTCATTCGATGAGATGACTTGTATCCTGTTTCTGTGTTAATGATTTAATGTGCTAAAAGGTCAAGGAAAAGTTTCTTCAGCAGACTGACTGACTTCACAGTCCATTAAACCATCAAAATATACAATTTTAAGATCTGCACTTTCAGTGACAATTTCCGAGACAAGATCCCTCAAAGCGCGCGGAGCCAACCCGCTGCAATTTCGTTGAGCGGCCAGATTGCGCATTTTCGTCGTTCCTCCAGTACAGCGATAGCAGTCTGCAACAGAGTTCGCGATTTCGCGGAATTTCATCGGAGCACGCGGTGCGCCGAGGCCGACGAACGGGGTGCTTGACCGCCAAATGTTCGTAGTTGCGCGCATAAATCTGCTTCGCCGAACACGCACGCAGCGGCGACCATAAAAGGCATTGCATGTGTTGCGGCGATTTGGCGCATTAGAGACATGAGCAGAGCAGGCCACACGCCGCACGCAACGCGCTGCATGGCCGCTCCAGCGCGTGCGGCTTGCATCGTTGGTTCGCGGTCGCCGACGCATGCTTAGTCGTGAATTTATTACTGCAGCTACGCAGGAAGGGGTCGGGTGAAAATTATGAGATATTTTTAGCAAATCAATTCGAAATCGAATTGGCGAACGCGTCAGCTGCATGTGTGCCCGTCTCCATGCGCGGCGCGCACTCGGCACCCGTACACGCGTGCCGCATTTTTGTGGCGTAAAATTGAAGCAATTAGAATGCGACGGCTGGCTGCGCCAGGCGGCAGGACTCGCTCCTTCGTTGAGAGTGCGGTCGCTCGCTGGGCTAAGTTTGCAGTGCGGCGGTATCAGCTTCGGCAGCTGCCAGCGGTAATCGTACGCAACGCCAATCAAGGCCAGCGTAATCTGAACGCATAAATTCCAATCATTTCGCAAATGGAATGTGCAAACGCAATCCGCAGTGAAACCGCAGCGCAGACGAATTGGCAGGACATTCTCACACACACATCTGTCGTTTGTATGTGAGCAGACTGGCAGAATTCCCCGTTCGACGCTCATTCCGGGTTCACAAAGAGCCCATGCCTCGAGTTGGGTCTGCGTTAGCTACGCGCCGGAATACCTTCCGCGGAAAACCGACATGCCGACAGGCTTAATGGCGGCAACTACTCGACAACGTTTAAACGATGAAATTCAAGTCAACAAGTGATGCAGCCACTGTCAGACAGTCGGCTAGTCGGCTGCTCGCTGCAGGTGGTTTTTCGGAAAGGCCCCACGATACTTTTTGAAACGGAGAGGTGCGAGATAATAAATCGAAACACTGTGAGTTCTTGGCAACTCATATCAACGGCCCGGCACTCACCAACCAGTCGACAGTTCGGTTTGAGGGTCCGAGTTGGGCGGAATGCGGTCTCCGCTCTACTTCTGCGCGGGAAGCGGTTTCAAGGCGAAAAGAGACCACAGTCAGCGCCTTCCTCCTTCTGCCTAATTGCTGGCGCATTTGCCTGTCACTTCGGCTGCTTTGTTTGTATGTCAATTCACCATAAATTGCGGTGTTGCTATGCTCAGCGGCAACGACGACACACCGAAGCGCTAAAGTCGAAGAGTAAATAATTCTTTGTTGCTGGAGCGCGCGCTCTGGCGTGTTTGCCGACAGGTGAGAAAATTAAATGAAAATCATTCGAAGCACTCGCTGCAAATTACGGCGGCGCTTGCCACTTGCGCGTGTCGAGTGCCGCAGGCAGGCAGCGAACATGCGACGCGGGCGCGTGTGCGGGCGCGGCAATAAGCACGAGAATGATTTTTATTCGCGCTGCGCATTGCTGGCAAATTACTTGAAAAGTGCTGCTGCTAATTGAAGATTTGCGTCGAAGTGGCTGCTGCTGCTGCTGCTGCTCTGCACTTGTTTGCTCGAACAATCCGCATGGAAAAGCGCGTAGCTGTGTGTGTTTGTGCAGCGCTCCGCGCTCGAAGTCATTTAAATATGAAATGATATTGAATGTGTGCCGGGTGGGTGAGGACGGGTGCAAGTGCTGCGTGCGTCTAACCCGTTGCGCCTGGAGGTGGCTCGGATTTAATGAGTAAAATTTAATTATATTTCCATAGAATATTTATAGCGTGCGCCCTGGGTGCAGTTGGCTATGCGTAAACTTAACTGAGTATAAACGCAAGTAGCCGCCCTTCAGCGAGACGCAAGCGGACGAACGGGTGGCGAAGAAGTTTCCAACCATTAAATTTGTACTTAATTGCTTGAAGAATTAAAACAAGCACCAATTGACTTCCGAAAATAATTGCTCACTCATCGAGCAAAAGTTGAGCGTGCTCAACCGTTTCATATTGTTGTTCTTGTTGTTAATGTCGTTCAGTTCGTGCATCCTCAACATTCCGTCATGCGAAACGAGCCCCATAACCGGTATGGCCACTCTATCGCCGTGCTGTCAATATCCTAAATCTCTTTCAAATTTGCTAAAACGACCACATCTGCAGTGCCTTTCCGCAGCGCTGGAAGTAAATGGATTGCGTACCGGGTGGCGACAACAAAGGCAACAAAGGAAGGACGGCAACCAACAGGCGAACTGCTTTCAGCCACTTCACATAAAATTTCACACACCATTTTAGCCAAGCGGCGCATTACCTGCAAGCGGCAGCTGCACACACCTCTGCCAACGGGTGGCGCAGCCGCTAACAGACTGTCACCGGCACGGCAGAGTGCTGAAAGCCAGGACATGCCAGCTAACCAGCCATTCAAGCTGCAACTTAAAATCAGATCAGTGCCAACGAAAAAATTAAGGAAGAGGTGACCGAAAGAGTGGGCGATGAATGTGGGGGGTGCGGAGGATAACGGCAAGCTCGAAAATTGCATTTTAAGCAGCGTGTGAGGAAGCAGAGCAGCGACAGCGACACTCAGTGATGGCGCTGGAGCGGAGGAACTTTGTATTGTGTGAGGGGCGGCGAAGAAATGTATTTCTTGGATTTACATTTGACAATTTTATAGATTTTATTTAAAAAATGTGCAAAGATTACTTGGGTGGAAAACGCAGCGTCAGTCTGAAGAGTGCGACCCGTCAGATGCGCGCCTGAGCTCGTCCAAGCTCGAGCTTGGTGGCAGTGGCAGGAAGTAAAGCGAGCAAAAATGTTGGCGAAATCCAATACAATTTTCACAATAACGGCAGTGTTGTCATTGTTGTTGCTGTTGATGATATTGCCGCTGTTGTTATTATTGTTGTTGTTGTTGTTGGTGATACGCTTGAGTGTGCGACATGAGCAAAATCAGCAGAAAATCAGATCAACAGCGACGCCAACTGCCGAATAACAAAAATAACAACAATGATGTCAGAAGTGGCAAAGCAAAGCGACAAAGGGAGGAGCGAAACGTGCCGGAATGGCTACGACAATGAGAATAACGTTCAGGTCAATTTGGCGAAAATGCACAAGTGGTGGCAGGAGAAGGGGATGCATGGGATTTGCACTTAAGTGTTAAAAAGCAGACATTTCTCTGCTCATAGCAAAAGGATAATGCCAATGTGTGTCCGCATGCGTATGTTTGTGTGTTGGAATAAAACGAGTCACATACACATCCACATACACATCCACATGCTCGCTTAAGAACGCTGCATATGCAGCGGGAATGTGAAGATAATTCGGTAAAAAGGAAACGGAAAGGATGTCCGGCTTACGCTGCGTATGGAGTGAGATTCTGTCGGTTTGCTATATTTGCTTGCAAATGTCGGCGACATGCATTTGCTGTGCAACTGAGAATTTCAAGCGCTGGCGTAAATATTGACCGGCGCTAGAACAGAAACATCGCCGCCAGCAGGAAACCGCACAGCGAATGAAACCAACGACCGGTCGCCGCGTCGCATCGCTCCGGCGAACCGGGAGCACTCGTTGTGCATATCATAAAACAAATGCGGGAAATGTAAAAACTGATACATTCTTCCGATATTTGTTAGCTACCGTCAGCAGCATCTGCCGGCGATCTTGCGCCACCATCTACAAAGCATGCGCAATCATAATCGAAGTGACAACAATAATAAATAAACAAACAAACAAACAAGCAAATAGACAAGAACGCGCGGCGACAGCAACAGAATCCGATAATCACAGAGCAGTAAACAGCACTGCGCTTGCACCTTCGCGTAGCTGTAATCGCTGGCAATGTGCCGTACGAGGCCTTCACAGAGTTGCTGCTGTCGGACGAAAGTGTGCTCGGTTCAGTTTAAATCAGAAAATCGCCAATAAATTACTCGTACATGACATGACAGAACTGCCGACAGTATTTCATATTCGTCGTCGCTTCTGTACTTGGATCCGTTCCTTGTGGAAAGTCGGGCGTAGGGTGCCGATGCAGCCGAGCTGGCTTGACGCGGCCAAGCGCGTGCAGCGAGCACATAAAATTAGATGTCATAACAGACGGTGAGCGCAGTCATGGAACGACAAAAGTGTGTCATTTGTGTTGTCGCGGAGAATGGCAGAGCAGGGACAGTCAAAGAGGCAGGGCTTGGGAAAGGAAAGGAAAGGAGTGCAAGCCATTGCGGCGGAATGCAGGCGACGCGCACCAACACACATGCACGCCGACACAGGTAAACACATAAACAAACGTTGAACAAGTAGACAGCAGTTAGGACTGTTGCAACAATGCTCGTCGCGAAAGAGGAAAAGCAGTGCGTCAGCCTGAGTAAGGAATTGTGTGGGTCGCACCCTGTGGAGGCGCATAGGTGGATTTGGCAGCAGAGTAAATTTCCAGCTGCTTTGCATTGTTTGTTGGTGCTGTTGCGCGGTGCGGTTTCGTGCAAATGTGGCGACAAATTGGATTAAAACGGCCAGAGAAGATAAAGACGTGTTGAGTTAAGTTTGTGTCAGGCGTCAGGAGTTGAAAAGCAAATATTGTCACCTTTTGGACTGCAATTTGCAATATTCAGGTATAGTGAAACGATTTACGCGCTTCCGTCCGACACAGTTCGAACAAGTTTAAACTTGAAATGCGTTTCCTTTTAATCAAACGCTGCCGAGCCTGGCTCGCGCTTTGCCAACCAGACCTTGTCCGACAGGACAGAAAAAACTATATATATGTACATAAATATTATATATGTACATACATATGTACATGTTCCCCCATGGAGGAACAAAAGACAATGTGAAGCAAGTAGCCGCGACGGCAACAACAATGCCGCATTGTTTGTGCAAGCATCAGCCAGCGCCGGATGGAGCCCAACTGTCCGCCGTTCCTTTCACCGTTGCGCTGCCGCTGTGCACGAAGTAAAATTTCAATTTTATTACGTTTGTATTTATTTTCATAAATTCCACTTGCTCCATTCTCATGTTTTCTGTGGCTGTTGTATGATTTGAAAAACTTTTGTTGTGAACGGAGGACAGCGACGTGGGTGGAGGTTCATGGGTTTCGATCAAACGACAGTGACAGCGGCCGTCCGTGCACTGCCCACACTTTATTCAAAATACTGATATTTGTGCAAAGTTAAGGTATTTAAAATTTTATTGCAGCTACCAGGTAACTTATGTGGAAATATTTATATGTATGTACCGATGCAGTACTTACTTACTTCTACGAGTAACAATGTAAAGAAACGCAGGACGCCCTTAACAGAAACAACTATAGGGCTAAACTCTATGAGTATTTCAGTGCACTCTGATTGCCATTCAATCTCTACTTTTCCTCTTTCATTACTTTCCTATCTTTTTCCTCCTTTATGTCTTAGATTATATTTTCTATTATCTATAATATTTATATTATATATTTTAAGCTTCTGTTTATTATTTAATTTTGTAATTAAAATTGTTTAATTCAAGTTTAAGAAATTTAATTCTGACTGAGGTGTTATTAAAAGGATTATTCTAACAACACTTAATGTATTTATTCCAAATAAATAAATAAATAAATAAAATTATATACTTTTGCGTAACCTCAGAAGACTCTGTAATATGATATCTGTATAGTCAACGGACTGCAACTTTACATTTGCACAATAACAATGGTAACAATAGCAAAATTTGCAATTGAATTAGCAAAAGTACGAGGCAACTTCCAGAAATATGCGGCACATT
Source organism: Melieria picta (assembly GCA_964056695.1). Classification (NCBI taxonomy): domain Eukaryota; kingdom Metazoa; phylum Arthropoda; class Insecta; order Diptera; family Ulidiidae; genus Melieria; species Melieria picta. The sequence goes on along the minus strand of OZ057399.1, from coordinate 133,712,338 downwards.
AATGTCGGGCGGATTGTCGTAATTCTTTTCAAAAAATGTCATGAAGCGCTCGACAAGGTTTCAATTGATCATTGTTGTTGTTGCTTTTCATGCTCGTTGCTTACTTTAGAACGAAGCGGAGTGTTGTGAAAAGAAAAGTGCCCCAATGAAATGCTAACCGACAAACAATGCGGCTCAGTACCGACGCCGCGTTCTAATTACACTTGAAAATTTTTCAAAGCCGCTGTCACGATTTGTTCTCGACGGCATGTGGAAGCGCATAAGGAAAAATCAGCACTGCTGTCTAAAAGCAGGCAACGAAATTTTCATTAGAAAAGTTTTTGCATTAATCCGTAGCAGCGTTGGCGTCTGTCGACCAAAAAGGCCACTTTTAACAAATGCGTCCTGGAGTGAGTGTCTGCACGCTCAAGGGGTGACGGTTGCCGGCGGTAAAAATTCACTCTGGAGCAATTGCTGTGGTCCTTGCGCCTTCTAAACGCAGCAGCAGCTATGTACTTGGCGTTTTTTCCTCTTGACTTGTGTGTGATGCTGTTGGCGCTTCGGCTGCTGCTGTTGTTGTTGTCTGTGGTAAAATGGGCGTAAACGGGATTTGTCGCAAATACTTTGAAACTTTGCTTTTTAAACTTTTTGGCCCGCGGCAGCCAGTCAACGACGATCGCGACAAGCAGGCGACTTTTTCGCGCAATGTGCAAGTGTGTGTGTGTGTGTGTGTGTGGCGGCGGCTTTCGCCTCGAAAGAGCATACTTTATGACACCCATGTCGCGTGTGCCTTTGTGTGGCGATTTGCTTTCCTTATTCGGTTTTTGCCGAGTTAAAGTGTTCCGTTTGCAGTTCAGAATTAACTCAATTTGCAATTAAGTGCGCTTAAAGTTTATTTGCGCGCGAGCGTGGTGTGCTGCTGCCGAGGCTTATGCAAATTTATTTGGCGTGTTTTTAATGGGCATATCTTACACAGCGAACTCAAGCACGGCCGACGTGACGTATGAGTGACATTGAAATTCGGTTGGCAGATGGGCAGATGAGTCAATATGCGCCACCGAGGGATTCTTATATTTGTAAATAATAACTGCTAGCACCAACATCAACTCGAATGAAGCTTCAATTTGTTGCTGCCGAGCAAATGTTGCCAAAATGCGTGTTGATTCCGTGTGACAACCGCCAGCGCAATTATAGCCGCTGCAAGCGCACTCACACACAAATGCACCGGGAAATTGGAAATGTCAGCGCGGTGCGGCCTTAAAGCCGACATTCTGTATGCCAATGTAAATAAATGCACAGGTGAGTGTGGTGGTCTGGTGCGGTTAGTGCTCGCAGTCGCAGGTATCGTTCACCTTCATTTTTTGTCCTTAATTTGCTGCCATAACGGCGAGCGAACGAGCGTGACAGGGTTGCGCACATTTTAAATTCTTTTTGCATTTTCGTTTAATTTTTTTATCAGTTCTTCCTTTGATGGCATCGCTTTAGGGTCGCAATGAATAGGCTGGAATGGAATGTGCGGGGGGAGCGAGAGTTAAAGTTGACAAGGAACGGCTGAATTCAGCCAGAGAGGCGATGTACTTAATTTTGTTGCAACAGCAGTGCGCAGTGAATATTGAGGTGTTGTTGTAGTTGTTGGCGTTGCAGTTGCACGTGAAGTGATTCCGGCGCGTTTACTACAATTTTATTTTCGTATTTTTTCGGAGTTTCATTGAAATTTTTTCTCCATTAATTTTACAGGTCACCGCTCAACAAGGACACTAATTGGCACCAACGCAACGAGCGTCGGCGCAAAAACGCGCGCACACACACGCAACCAGCAAGTAAGCATGTTTTCGTGCACACCAAAGTGTGTGGCGAGTGCTTGTCTTGGGCCCGCGTCCGCGTCCGCGCCCGCGATTCCTCGTCTCGGGTGAGTGCGAGCGTGTGGGCACAGCACGTCAATATTTGCATAACCTGTGCGGCATGCGTTGCGGCCTTCTTTCTTTCTTCTTTATTTTCGGCAGCCTTGCGTTTATGCAAATACGCGTTAGCAGTGGAATTAAAGTGCAAAGCGGCGCAGTGGCGCGGCGTTAAATATTTTTGTTGTGAGCGTGTGAGCGACCTTTAAAGTGCAGCGGCTGAATTTATTGCATTTTGAACGCGGCATTTTGCCAGGTGCCCGCATGCGTTCCAGTGGCAAAGTGACGAAAACAGCAACTACAAAGCATCGAGGGGGGGTGAGCCGTGAAACCACATGTGTGGCGTGCGCGAATGCCATTACGGCTTTATAATTAACACGGTGGCACACACTGGAAGCGGCCGAGCGGGGCGGTGCAAGAAGCATTGTAGAAATAGCCTCCGATGGCACTTTGTACAATTGTGCGTGTGTGTGGGCACTGCATGCAACATAGGAGAGCGCCGGTCACCTTCAGCGTTCCCTGAAGTTCGCCGCTTGCAAAAGCCACTGTTTAGTGTGGAGGAAATAATGCTGAAACGCTCAGCTATGTGCGCAGCGCTCCCCTAACTGTTTAAAAATACATAAAGCGTGTAGTTGGCAGTTGCATAGAAAGTGTGCAGAAAAGGTGGCAGCACGTGGCTGGGGCGCAGCAAAACGGGCGTAGGCGCACACTGCAGCTCAATTATGTGGCGGGCCGCTTCCTCAGCGGCGGCCATCAATAACACTTCAAGCTGGAAATTTGAGTCGGCTGCCAACGACGGCCGACCGCAACTTGTTGTAAATTTCGTAATTTATTTCGCATTGCGAATTGCTCGCGGCACGAGAAAAACGTGTTGCGTTGTTTTTTCTTTCGTGGTTTCCATCTCTTTGGATTTTCATATTAAATATGGATTTTTTCAGTTCTGACTGCTTTCGCCTGGCGGCTTTATTGCATGTGGAAATTGCCTGATTTTTCACTTACTGAAAATTCGAGAGCTTGCGCCGGGCGGCAAGCAAATCACCGCCAGCTACAGAAACACATTGAATGCCACACAGCGGAGCGGGGAGGGGCGTTCCGCAGAGTTTGGTTTCGTTTCATTTGACTTCAATTGGGTAATTTTGTAAATGGCAACGCAAATACCGGCCATAAGTTTTATGAGCCGCCTTCAAGCGCGCCGGCGGCTGTGTGTGGGTGTGCGATTGTAAGTTTGAGTCAATGTAACACTTTGGTTTCGAAATTGCTGCATAATTTACGACTTGATTGTGATAGCATAAAATGGCTGGCAATTCTCGCAGCGCACAAACACAACAACAGCAGCGAGACTTGAAAGCGAAAAAGCAGTGTGGGTGCGGGTGTGGCTGTGCAATCCTCATTCGGGCCATAACCATACGTAGCTTTTATTGTATTAACAAATTAGTAATGGCGGCGGAATCAAGTACATAATTGTAAAATGTGATATCTGCGTGTAACTATGTAGTTGTGACAAGTTGCCGGGGCGGGCGAGGGGCGCGAAGCATGCTTTCGCACTTTGCATTGTCAGCCTGGTGTGGTCGCTCGCTGGCGGGGTTCGTAAACCTTTATGGAAACGAGCGCATTTATATGTTTACTCGTACTCCGCGGCGTATGAGTGATATTTTTATTAGTGCGAGAATTGTGAAGAAGCGCGCGCCATAAAATTTAACAGTAATTAGTACGTCACTTTCATCACGAGCAACAACAAACACACGAACAGTGACAAGGGTCGAAAGTAGCGGCAGTGCCATTGGCTGCATTTGGTGCCGTTGCGACCGCAACAGCAAAATTGCAGCATGCAACAAAAGGAGACAGCGTCCCTAGCAGCAGAACGCAGCCTGCTGCAGTGCGTTGGCCGCTGCTAATGGTTTTGGTTAACTGGGCGTGCAGGATGTGAGCGACTTTTACGATGTTCTGACGCGTTAGCCGTTTGCTTGGTGCGCCCAGCTTCAAGGCGCTGGTGTCAAAAACCGAACTGCCTGAAATGTGCTGAGGCTTTAATTGCAAGTTGATAGCTTAGCTCAGCAGCGTGCGTCGTTGTTGTTGTTGATGCACGGGCTGTAACCAAACTTCCAGCTGCGCTGCAATCGCAACCACCAGAGGGAAAATTTATTTTCAACCATTACACGCTTAAAAATATGCTTGACAAATGCTGCTTCCCTAAAACACGCATAAACTGCTAACCGTCATTTAAATGACATTAGCAATGAACTTATTTGCGCTGACGATTCGCTTTGGTTGGCTGATTGTTGTTGTTGCTGTTATATTTTATTTGTGCGACTCGATAAATCATTTCGATTTAGACAGCGTACGCGTGCGTATGTGAAAAATTGTGCTAATTTCATTTACTGCACTTCCCCTGCCACACTCGCCACACTCGATCTTTGGTGCTTTCGGCGCACTCCTCCCGCCGCTCACTCCTCTTTCAAATAGCCTAATTTACATATTTTAAATATAACAATAAACGCAATGAATTGTGTCGTAATCAAGTCGAATCGAATAATATGCGAATGCACGCATCAGCAGGCCGCGTCAAGCCACGCCACATCATTCCACTCCGCAACAAACCAAACCAGACCAGACCGAACCAAACTAAACCAAACCAAGCGGAGGCAAACCAGACCAAATCGAATTGACGCGAACCCCAAAACAAGTCGAGGCAAAATGCAGAATGGCAAGAAATCCGAAAAGAAAACAAAAATGCCAAAAATTAGACGCCAAGCAGGCGGTGGGACGGAAGCACAAGTAGAGGCGCAGAGGGAAGCCAAAACAAACATCCGTGTGCGGCGAATTCCTTTCCGCGTGTGGGGCGATTGAATGCATCCAATCGCTGGTTCGTTGAGTGACTTCATTCGTCATGGGCGCTGCGACGCCGTCATTCATTTGGCTCCTCCGGCGCCGTATATTCGCTTCATTTATGCATTCATCAATCAGTTAACCAAGTGTAAATTTTGTATTTTTCACACTCGTAAAATAAAATGAAATGAAACGAAACGAAAACGGCAGACGGGCTGAAGTGAAATGGCATTTCTGACTTGCTCGAGTTGGTGCGCTGCTCGACGTAAGCAGCAACAACGCCGGGCGAAAACAAAAGTGGGGCGACAATAAAACTGTTCGAGCGGGAGGCGTGAGGGTCAGCTGTCGGGCGAGACGTTTAGCGTGCGCCAGCCCTGAAGTCACACAGGAAGAGAAGCGGAGGTGACGCGTGGGACGATTTGCTTTGTGTGCGGGAAACAGTGCCAACAAAGCGGGCGAGCGAATGTGCCCTTCATTTATTTTATTGAAAAATATAAATTGCACCTAAAAGGCGCTATAAGCTCTGATTCATGAGCGAAAAGTTGCTGTTGCGTTCCATTGCCTCATTTCCTCGGCGCTGGCGTTCCGTCGCTCGTCTGCTTTTTGTTTTGATTTCGGGTTTATTTTGATTTGCATTTTCTGAAGTAGATGGATGACATAACTATTTTTGGATTCAAAATGCTTGCGCTCCGAAATATGGGCGCACTCGCTGTTAATAAATAATAAGTCAACTTTGCGAGAATCGATAGAAATATTTTCTTGAAATTTAAAGAGAACCTACGGGTTGGGATGGATAAATTGGGGGCGTTGGAGGTGGCGCACGTGGCTGGCAGATGACTTAAGCGAGAACGGTACAAAGGGATGTGTTGCCATGCAATCATGAAGGGGAGAGAGGTTTCTGCTGGAGGGGCGAGGTGTGGTAGAGCCGCACTGAGTTTATTTAAAAATGCCACCCTGGCTGAGCGCCGACAGACTGCCCAGGCGGCCGCTTGGCTGAGCAGTATTGAAGTCCATTTCTCCACTTCGTAAGATTTATGGCCGCATGCGGTGGCTGTTGAGGGTCAGAATGAAATGGCATTTGGGCTGTTTCCGTCGCTGGATCAGCCAGTTGTGTGGAGCCGCTTTGGAATTGGGTCTTTGGGTCAGAGAAATTGTGTGGAAATGACTTAAAGCTTAGCGGGAACGACAGGATGGCAAGTTCATTAAAATGGACCCTTGATGTTGAAAATTAGGCGAAACGCCACACTGGAAAGGCCTTTGACTTTGGCGTAAAATACTTTGTAAATTAAATCTTTTGTTTTCCACTCGACCCAAAGTTTGTATTAAATCGAAGCGTGTTGTTGCGCGGAGCGTGTAAAGAGTTGAAGTAATGTTTGAATGAATTACTGAAGCAAGTGACCAGCAGCGCTGCTGGATGCATACATAAAAATAGGCATACTTTTGGGCGCAGTTGCTGCAAATGTGCCACAATTATTGCTCGCCATTTGTTGTTTGAAAAATTATATTTGAAGAGGTTTCCCATGACTCAAAAATACTTGACTTAACTGACTTAACAGCCGTTTTTTGTAAACACCAAGAAAAATCTAGGTTTTTGAAATTTGAAGAGAATAAAGCACACAAAGAAAATGTTGAATTTAAAGGAGAAACCTAATTTTGAGAAACAAACTTAAAAAGAGGAGTTTAATTTCTTAAGTTGTATTTGTAATATTAAGCACTCTTGCTGCCTACGCCTGAAACTAAGCCAGAGGGTCGAATCAAAAGGACTAAATTGTCTGTATGCTTACAGCGTCGATGTGTATGTAATTTTTTTCGACCGCAGCCGCTTGAAAAGTTGTCCAAGTTAAAAGCGGATAAGCGGCAAACTGTTCGAATTTCTGCTCGAATTGGCACTTGTCCACCTAATTTCACAGCTGGAGTGAGGGCAGCAGGAGCAACATCACCTCGTCATATTACCTGCGTTAATGCGCCACAGAATGAGCAGACGGCTTGGATGGCGCAATGGAGAGGTAAATACATAATTTATGGACGCTGCCAATTAGACTTAGTTACATTTGCACACGCAAATCAACCCGCTGGCGCGTGTTCGGAAATTCCGAAGCACCAAAAGCAAAACAAAGTAAAATACTCAGAAAGAGGAGCAGAAAGCGCAGACGGAAAAACTGGCAAAAAAAAGCAGAGAGAAGGCAGAAAGATGGAGGAGCGAAATGCGGAATAATATTGACGGCTTTTGTGTGCATAAATTGCAGACGAATTTGCGACATAAGTGCCGTCATTGCGCGAAAAGTGCCCTACACCTTGTTCGCACAGAAGATGACAGTTGGCTGCCGTCAGCATCGACATTGGCACGCGGCAGTCTTCGGCGCGAAAAAATGCCAAAGCACCAAAAAAGTGTGCAACGGGAAGTGAACCGAGGAAGGCAATATTTCATAAAGCCGCCAAATGTGCTCGGTGCAGGCAGCAGCCATTTTAGTGCCAGCGATTCTCGCGCGCGGCCGTGTGCGCGACGTTGCCATTCATTGCGCGTACATTTATTAAAATTTTTGGCGTTTTTGTGGGCTCAATTATTTTATTTTTTGGTTCGTGCGGCTTTCTTCGCCTCGATTGCACTGTGCGTGCCGGGTGCGGTGGGCGGTGGGCGAGCTCATTTGCGCGCCAAAGTGGCAGCGCAGTTTATTTGCCTTATTAGGCATTCAAATGAGGGGGTGGCGGATGGCGCTGGATGGACTATGCAGATTCACAACCTACCCGACGCGGATGAAGCGTGTGTCAAGTGGCAAGTTTGGTCAAAGCCCCGTTCGCGGAAACTCGAAAAAGTAAGCGAAATCAACAAAACAAGGCCAAATCGATACTGAGAAAGTGGCACAAAGACAGACGAATTTGGATGCGTGGCGGTGTGAGACGATTACTACCAGTGCCATAAGTGATTGTAAACGGCTTAATTCGCCGTTGCTGGTGAGTGTTAATCAAGCTGTGAATTGTTTTGGGCCACCGCTTTTTCCACTTCTCACTTTAGCCGACACTTGGTCGCACAGCTCCATCATGTTCACACGTTGACACGTCTCTTGTTGATTTAATATTTTTTTAGTCGCACGTTTTCTTCGACTTTTTCCGCGTCCGTTCACCGCTGTTCTGTCGCCATCCTAATTCACGGCTTTTGCTTTCGTCAGTGCTACCACTCACATTTTTCGTAGCTCTACTACTTGGCTGTTATGAATTTGAGCTTTGCTCCGCTTCTACTTGTTTGTTTGGTTGTTGGTTGTGTGTCAAAGCGAATGGCAACAAAATAAATGAATCCGTTTTGTAAACACTTGCGGCTTACAGCTTAAATGCGACTTTGCCAAAGAAGGGCCACGAGGGACTGGGAGGGCCAGGGGGTAACCTCAAAGGCCCATATGACATGTTCATAAGGGCCGGTAGGAGCTGAGCATGGAGCAGTAGTGAGGAGAGAAAACTGGTATAAAGCACGAGTTCGTTGACCTAAACTGTGCTGTGGCCTAAACCAACGCCACCGACACCACCAACAACACCGATTTGCGTCCTGATCTCATCCTTAAACTCAGTCAAAATTTCATCACTTTAACCTAACCTAAATTAGATTCATTCCTATATATGCAGACGCACCTAAAATGCCTCAAAAATCCTTTCAATTTAGTAATATGGATTACAATTATGTTATGATCGGAATACAAAGAAGGACATGAATTTCCCTAAAGGCCACTTTGCCAGATTTAGTGACTAAATGATTTATATTTGGCGAACAACAGCAGCAACAACGACATGTAATCAACAATAAAAAGAAGACCAATAACTGCGGCAGCAGTGTCGTGTCCCCATACTTCTGCCGCGACACGGCGACAGGAGAGTAATTAGTTTGCCTAAATATAAGCAAAGCCACTAACTACTCGCACAACAGCGTTTTTCCATTTGCAGCCGACCGCCGCAAAGTATGCTATAACGCACACAGCTAACACACACACTAACAGCGGACGCCGTCGGCAACCTAACCCAAACAGAAGCAGAGCTCCTGAGCAGAGAGGGAGTGCCAAATACTCGCACAGCGGCAGAGGGAGCGGTGTGGGTGGAATTGCGGTCAGCGAGGAATGCATAAATTATTTGAATGTTTTAATTTTTGGCACTGCGCTGCTTGCTGATAAGTCGGCTGGTTGTTTCGTCTTTGTTCCTCTGTCCTATTTTTATTGCCCGATTGTGCGATTTAGGCAGCGAAATTGCTACAACTCGAGCGATTGTGTGCTTGTGAGGCGCCAGCGAAGTGGTGTGGCTGGGGCTGCGCGGACGTGTGATGCATGAGAAAGTGTCGTGCTCAGCATTCGTGTCGGCAAATTAATAACGGAATTATGCTGTGAGCCATTTCGAGCGCGGTGTGGTGGGCACTTGAAGGCATTATGATTGATTTTTCCTCGCTTTTGAGCGCGAACTCCACAGGTAGTGGGCGTGTGCCATTGCGAGAGCGTTTTGCTGTTGTTCGTTGGTCAGCAGTAAAAAAATTCAAAGTTGAGTTTTGTTTTGGCGAAGATGAAACAAGTATGAATCACAGCTCTGGGAGCTGCAACCTTGGGAACGAATCAAGAGCGATCCCGGTAAGAAGCGGACAAGTTGATCATCGGGTGATATGGGCCAGGAGAACTTTTTAAACTTGATGAAAGTCTGCACAACCCATTTTTATATTAATTGTTCGCGTTGGTGCATTTGGCTGCAGGTTTCGGGTCAATGTGCTGCAACTACATTGACCCGAAACTCGAAATGAACTCACGACATGGTGCTCTGAAATATGAGGGTTTCCATGTACTTGTCCTCTAATTGTTTTGATGCCACTGCAGTCGTGTTGTCCAATGTTGCCTGGCGCACCGCAAATACTAAGAAATCTCGGCGGCAATAAATTTTATTTATTTGCCTGCTTAGTATACGAAATTATTTTGATTACGAGCCATTTTGCTGGCATTTAAATATAATTTAGGAGCGACGATAGCGCGGCTAGAGTAATTAAAATATTTATGAGCACTGCCACAATTGTCTTTGCTACGAAATAGTACAAAAAATGGTGATGATAAATGATATGAACATTGGAAGAAATTAAGCGAGGCCACAATTTCTACAAAGATTCCAATGATTTAGAGTCTAGATTTGCATATTGTATCCATAAGTTTAGAAATAATTTGGTGACAAAAAAAGATTGCCAACAGTTCTATCAGTGGCAGCATTTTCAATTTCTTAAAAAATTCGTCTGATTTCATAATCGGCGCCCGAATAAAGCTGAATGCAAATAGAGTCATCAAGTCTCAATTATTCTGGCAATGTGGCCGGCGCAGCGTTAATTTCATTTAAGACTCTAGTCTGTGCTCGCGACAGCGCTGGAGTTCTTTTGGAGTTGATTAACTGCTTCCGTTCTGGCGCTGTGCTGGCAGATGCTCGACGCGGCATTGCTGCTGCCAATTGTGTCAGCCAAGGAGTTTCAGCTCATTCAAGTCATTAGTGGGGCACTTAACAACCTTGCTGCCGCTGTCTCTCCACTGTCTCCACTAGCAATTATTAGCCGCGCCGCCGCTGCACGTGAGTGCAACTGGCAGCGAACGACGGCAAACCGAGCGCAAAAATATCGTCGAGTCGATAAATTTTTATCGGAAACTGATTTGAACGTCAATTATCCTTTGCCTCCAGCCGCAGCGGCGGCACTTCTAGCCTGCACCTGCCGCGACATTGGCCTGCGGCGGGCAAGAAAATGCTCGGAGCGACAATTGCAGTGCTATGCAAATGGATTTTTAATGCAAGCGGAGATTGCCCCAGTCGCCATTACTTTTTGCCCCACTGCCACTGACTTTGCGTGTCTGGAGGTTTTTTAAGTTCAAAATGGTGTCTGCCATCGTTCGTGGAGAAAAAAGGAGCTTCAAAGTGGGCACCGAATTATATAGCTTGAACTAAAATCAAATATGCGAAATTTCTTTAAACGAATTTCTCTTGTCCTTTTCTATGTACTTCAAGTCATAACATAATTACATAATATTTGGAACATAATTATTTGGATCTTTTACCACTGGCAACTGAAAGCTGTTGCAGCCAGTTTTATCATCAAATCTATTTCTAGACGGTGGCCTAACGAATAAAAGAATGAAAGTTGCTGACTTTTTGTGTTTTCATTCGAATATGCAAGGTCCTCTCTTCGTTGCCGTGGCGCTGCGGCATGCGCGAAACGCCAGCTTCCTTGCGTAAAACATGACCTAGTCAGCGTAGACGCGGTTGACTGCATTGCAAAGCTTAAAGCCAGCACGGCACGTTCAAGTCGAAATTCGCAGCCGCGCGCCATAAATTATCGGGCCCACGCAGTCGCCCGCCCAGCAGTGTCACCTGCTGCTGCCGCTGCTGCTGCTGTCCTTGCTGCCGATGATGTTGTCATTGCTATTGTTGTTGCCGTTGTTGTTCCTGCCTAATGAAATCATCTCAAGTTTAATTTAATTTTATCGCTCCCTCAAGTGCGGCCATGCAGCGCGCCGCTCCTCCCCAACAATTGTTCCACTTGATGAATGTCAGCAATAATGTCGCCGTAATCACAATTGCGCCTAAAACTATACACGGCGTAATAATAAATCAACCGCGTAATAAAACACAATGGAGACAGTAACATTAAAGTGCAATTCCGCGCCGCCAAAATCAATGGGAACGGCAGGAGCCAACAATGACCGGGGGGCGGGAAACACGAGCAGAGGCGAAGAGGCTGGCAAATATTTGTAGCACACTTAAAGCGGTTGCTGCGGCGTTGTTTTCACGTGTGAAATGAAAGAAAAACAAAAAGTCGCGAGCGCTGGCTGTGCAGTGCGAAAGCAACAAATGTGGGGCCCAGCAGCTAAGCGAGCGTGTTGCCGTGGCATACTTTTCGGCGCAATAACATTACTTCAAATTTAATTTAAATTATTGCCACGACAAAAGCGAGACAGAACGACGGTGCGGGCAACGCACTTAAGTGAGCAATAACAAAGACGCAACGGAAACAATGACTTGCGAATTAAATAAAAAACACGAAAACAAAAAAGCACACCAACGCCCAAGAAGTGCGCATAAATAGCGGCAAGTTTCGGTTGGACATGGCAGCCATTTACTTGGGCCAAAATTCGCAGCGGTGCGTGCGCAGTGCCTCCGCCGACTTTCGCTCCGTGTTTGTGGCAATAATGACCGTAAAAGATTTAGATACAAAAGTTTTATTAGCCGTGTCGGATAGGATCGGCGCAATTCGCATTTAATTTTCATTAGAAGCGGTGGTTCGAGTTGAGACACAGGGTGCCTCGCTGGCCACATGGCACGGCCGCTGCAGGCGATTTGAAGGAGCAGGTTGAGTGAGCTGAAGAAAATCCATTTAAAGGACAACTGTGGTGTGCAGGAATTGACTCGGCGGCAGGTGGCCGGCGATCGAAGACTTCGTAGGGGAGATGATGGAGGCAAGTTTTGGAGAAGTTGGAGAAGGTTTTTGAAAATTGCATTAGCAGAGTGTTTTAAAAGTAAGGCCAATTTACTGACTTTGGTGTCTAGCTGTTGAAATTAAAATTAAAGATGAGGTGATATAATGCAAATTAAGGGTGTGCAATTTTTTCAGAAATTTCGGTCAAGTTATATAATTAAAAAACGTATTGATTGCCATCAATAACAAAACCATGCTTTCGATTTTATCAGGTGTACAACTTTGCTTCCGCCGTTTTTTTTCCAAAATTAAAAGCTTTATTGCGAAAAAGTGCTTACAGATGTATTATTCAAAGTATTGTCCGTCGCTAGCGACAACTTTCTCCCATCTTTCCGGCAATTTTCGGAATTCTTCGAAGGATTGAAAATGTTGATCTGCCAGGCCGTGTGCCATCGAACGGAATAGGTGGAAGTCAGAAGGGGCGACATCTGGGGAATACGGCGGGTGGGGCAAGACTTCCCATTTCAGCGTTTCCAGGTACTTTTTGACCACTTTTGCGACGTGAGGCCGAGCATTGTCGTGTTGGAGGATGACTTTGTCATGTCGCTCTTGATATTGTGGCCGCTTTTCTTTTAGCGCGCGACTAAGGCGCATCAGTTGCGTTCGGTAGCGATCTCCTGTGATGGTTTCACCCGGTTTTAAGAGCTCGTAGTAAATCACACCGAGCTGATCCCACCAAATACAAATGTTTGTCTTCGACACCGAAATCACCATTTTTAAAACGTTGAAACCACTCCCGACACGTTCTTTCACTCAGAGCAGCATCACCGTAAGTTTCTGAGAGCATTCGATGCGCTTCAGCTGCATTTTTTTGCGAATTGTAACAGAAAAGTAAAACTTCCCGCAAATGGCGAGAATTGGGCACATAAACGGACATTTTCGAGCGTGAATAATACGAAAACAAGAACAACTGTCACTGAAACGGCGATGACAATTCGTTAGGCACTGTCCACACTCACTTTAAAGGCATTACCATCTATGTATTTCAACCAGCCTCAGCCGGTACAGCCACCTATCGGAAAACGGCGGAAGCAAAGTTGTACACCTGATAGCATAGAACTCAGAAGTCATGGGAACGTACAACTTTCATTTGAAATTCAAAATTAACATTTTACAAACCTGTACTTCGATGTTGATGTGTGGTTCTGTTTTGGTTTCCAATTCTAAGCAACACACACACATAAATAATAATTTTCCAATATTCGTACGAAATCCACTCGAAATAAGCGCAATGAAAGGAAAACGAAATGAATTGCAATAACAAAAACAAAAACGAACCACGTGAAAATACTGCAGAGTTCATTGTGTTGGATTTTTGTTGTGCGCTTTTAGGCGCCGCACGCTCGGTGCTCGGTGTGCGCCACATAGAGCAGCGGCATGCTGTGCCAACACATGTGCGAGTGTTTTTTTTTTTGTTGCTGCCATGTTCATTAGATAGAAATTGTAAATCGCTTTTAATTAAAAACAGAAGCTCGAACACCTGTTGTTCCGCACGAAATGAAAACGAAAGAGCGGATGGAAATCGAACTTGCGTATGCACGCCGGGGAGGTGGGTGGGGCCTTGTGGCGCGGGCGTGAAGCGGAAATCTCCGGCACTTGCCCGCAACAATGGGGCCAGCTGCTAGCATCGAGTGCCGAAGCTTTGCTTGTGAGGCAGCGAAAGAATTGCAGTTGTTGTGCTAATGCCCACAATAAGCTTTGTTATATGCACACACTCACACATTCGCACAGACCGAACCTATCAATAACCGGACTGTTGAGTATACGCAGCCAGTAAATGTTGGGTGCGTGTGTGTGTGTGTGTTTATTTATGCGCACGTTATGCGGTTGGCTCTATATGCATGTGTGTGTGCATGTGTTCGCAAGGAAAAGCGCAGAAAGCACAACAAAAAGCGGATACTGTAAAGTGAAGTTGTTGGCCGTCGGGGTGGTTGCTAAGTTAGCGAGGGTCGGCCAGTGCGTTAAGACGAAAACGAACTAGAAGAAACTACACAACGAAAGGGATGCGGGGACAGTCCACGGTCGCTGTTGGCACTGCTTATAAATTGGCAGCGAGATATTGTGCGGTTCATTGGAGGTTGCTATGCCGACAACAGCGATGGCACCGCCAGCATCAGCTGGCAACTTCCAATGCGGTGCGGCCGTGCGGTGCACTGCAGTGTTTATGCGTGCGGCTTTGCGCCTGAGAAAATATGAAGTTGCCGTAGGTTGGCAGCAGTACACTTCAATCTAGCCACACAAAGTGGCCAGCCGAGTTTCCTTCGCCGCTTCCCCTGTTGCAGCACGCAGCCGCACGCAATCACCTTCCACGCGCCACATTTCAATTACAATTTCCACTTGAATCATGTGCCAGCAATTAAGCGCGAGTGCAACCAGTCGAAAGGAGCAGAGTCGGCGGCAAGAAAAATGGCGAAACGAGGGCGAAATTTATTTGCGGCAACACTCGAGGTGCTTGGCACACTTGTACACACTTGATTGGAGCAGCCGACGCAGCGCACAAACGACAGCTGCAGATTTGCGTTAAATAAGCAAAGTGTGCCCGCTCGCAGAATTTGCTGGAGAAAGTGCGAAATGCCAAACGCATAATTTATAGGAAATGCTTCATGGTTGCCCCTCGTTGCCGTATCAGTGCTGCTGCAACTGAAATAAGAAGGGACGGTGGAGATTGAGTTGAAATTGTACATAACTGACACTGAAAGAGCGAACGAGAAGAAAGCAAACTCATGTTTCAAAAATAACACAGCACAACAAAAAAACACTTTTTTTCTTTTTACCGTGTCATTTTTTCAGTTTTTCCTCTACTTTTTCCATATTTTTGATCGTAATTTCTAAACAAAAAAACCGATTGAAATGATTTTCACCTTATCGTATTAACAACACCCCCCGCCTTTTTTTTTTCGATGCAACTTATTTTTATAAGTTTTAAAATGCCGCGGTAATTGGACCTCAAATTCGGAAAAAATGGGATTTTAAGGCGTTTTCTTTGATGGTCAAAAACATACACAATTTTCGTAGATCAATTAACGAGTTAGGTGTATAATGAAAGCCGACACATCAAGCAATACAACACAGGCAAATTATTTGGCGGAATACACATTCACATCGAAATAATAGCAAAAATTTAGTATAGCCATTTTCTTCACTTTTCATCCTTTTTCTTAAAAAAATAGGAGCCTAAAAATATGCAAAATTTTTAATTTTTTTTTATTCCGAGCAATTCAAAATTTTTTTGTTTTTTGCTTGTATTTCAGACTATAAATGGAACATATAAAAGAGTATATTTTGAGGCCCCTAATTTTTTAAGGAAAAAGTATGAAAAGTGATGAAAGTGGCTATGGTACCTTTTTGCTATTATTTCGATGCGAATGTGTATTCCGCCAAATAATTTGGCTGTGTTGTATTGCTTAATGTTTCTTCTTAAGATATTCATATACTTCGTAACTTGATTTATGAAACATCTGTACAATTTTCGCCATCAGAAAAAACGCCTTGAAATTCAATATTTTCCTACTTTGAAACCTTATTACAACGCCAATGTAGAACGCATAAAATTGATTAATGTCAGAAAAACGATGGCGTGAAATGTTGTAAGTGCAACGATACAAAAATCATGTTGATAGGATTATTGGTTCGGAAATTACAGTTGAAAATGTGAGAAAAGTCGAGGAAAATTCGAAAAAGGGACACGCCCATTTTCTACGAGAACTAGAGCTGTTACATAAAAACGGAATATGGTTTTGAAATCAGCGTGAAAAAACTATTCAGAATCATGTAAAAAACTTCATGCAACAGACATGCTGTGGTGCAGTGTCATGTTTTAAATTAAGTCCAACTTGAGCATAGCCAAAGTCCCTAATGGACAATGAATAAAAGTGGTTATCAATATTGCCGATAAGAAAAGTGGGCAGGGGTGGAGTCTATTGAAGAAATGGTTGGTTTAGAAGAAAAAAACCCTCGACTGGCTGAACCCAGCCAAAGAACCTGTTCGAGCAATCAACCGACGGATTCTCAAAGCGGCGAGAACTCGTTGCCGTTGGTGGACGAGTAAATGTGCCTGTTAACCATTTGTCTTCGGCCCTATTTCAGCCAACGCGCCGAGCACAATTTGGCAGTGAATACACACATCCGCACACCGCAATGCCGCACCAGGAAACACTCACACGGCTGCGGCCATATGCAGGCCAATTTATGAGGGGGCGGCGGCAAGGGTCGGCAGATGCAAATGTATCAACTGCTCGGCAATTTAATGTGCCCAGCTCATGTGAGAGTGTGTACGACTTGGCGTCAGTTGCCGTGTGTGCAATCAGCATTTGCTTTGCTGCAGTTGCAACAGGGCTCAGCAACAACAGTAGCAGCAGCAGCAGCAACAAGCACAGCTGCAAGCCGAGTCGAAACTATTTTGGGTTGCGGCCGTTGTTGTTGGCTGTGTGTATTACTGCAGCAGCTGATGCAACATCAAAGTGCGCTGCACGCCGCTGCCGCCACGACACAAGCAGCAACGAAGCTGGAGGCTAAATAGTTTTGAATTACGTTGCGGTCGTTGCTGTGGGCTGATTCAAGTCTGCCTGTCTGTATCTGGAGTGTTTGTGTGTGTGTGGTTGCTGTTCATTTTGCAATGCATGTGGCAAGTGTGAAAGTGTGGCAGTTTACGCTGGTGGCGAGCACAGCGCAGGCCAATGCACCAATTAAGTACGCCTAGCAAGCAACACGGAGGGGAATGAAAAAAGTGTGAAAGCACGGAGTGAGTACACCGACCATGTGTGTGGTTTGGCAATGTCTACAAAAAAAAGAGAAACGAAAATTATGAAAAAGTGGGCATAAATTTGCTAGACCGCATTTTTGCACTTGTTTTGTGTTTTCCTTCGCGTCACTTTTGAAGATTTCTTGCACCATTTCCTGTGCCGGTTTGTAGGCATTGCAGCTTGTCCTAGTGATGGCCAAAAGAAGGCTATGGAATGCAGCAACGGACTTATTTCTAATTGAACTGCTTGAAGTCGGTTCGCGATTTGCTTATAATCGATTGGGTGTGCGTGAAATTCGAAGCATGGAACATTGGCACAATGGAATCGTTTCGTCTTAGTAGATAAATAGCTGCACGCCTTGTCGTGCTCTCACATCCTCATCAGCGTGCACTCCAATAACACAGCTTCTCAGACATGTTGCTGCAACGTCAGAAAGTCTGCATGAAAATGGAAATTCCACAACAGCAATATGCGCATTGTGAATGTGACTATTTGCGCTGGCGTTGGCGTTGTCGTTGTCGTGAGGCCGCCACTTGCAACGGGATTTATGACGCCGGTACAAGACACTCGGCCACAGTATCGAGTGGCACAGATTGTGCTGGAATTCGAAATTGAAAAAGCGTAAAGGAGCCAGCAGCCGCTGCCGGCTGCAGCCTGCCACTTGAAAAGTACAACACGGAGCGCTCAAGCATTGCGCAGTGTCTTCGCGATTCCGCGCCCTCTGCTGCCCTCGTCGAAGGCAGTCGACGTCTGTTCGGCGTGTTCATATTGTGCTACCGGGCTGCATGTAAAAATGCAAAAATAAGTGAGCGCCAAAGTGGCGCAAGTTGCGCCGAAGACGGCGAGGACGTCTGCCACTGGTGCAGCGTGGGCGGCGCGTACATTCTGCCGAAATTATAAGTTGAGTATGTGCCAAAACGGTGTTCCTCCACTTGCCGGGAAACGGCAAAGCCAAGTCGAGCAGTCTGGTGGCGCAGCACTTGGCGGGTTGCAATTTATGCGCGACGTCTGCCGACGACACCCTACACGTGAGCGGTCTATGTATAATTCGAGTGTATGCCGCCCGCCTTCGCTTCGTCTACGCGGCTGACATGATGCACGGCATTTTAATAGGTTAAGAGCAATTGGCGTCAGCGCAAGTGCAGAATTTATGCCATTTTTTGCCATTTAGCGGCGCTCCAGCCATTCCGTTCCGCGCTGCCGTTCTTCCGTTCTTCAGGCGTTGTTCTATTGTGGCCGGGTAGTTCCAGTGCTGCGTGTGCGGCTGCCGGCAAATGGCAGGCACTTTGGTTTCGCCGCCCGCCCCTGCCATGCGGCGCTCATGCCGGAATCGCCCTCGATGTGGCAGCGTCTACGTAAATTCAATTAACATTATTTGCCATAGAATCTAATGTGGTTATCTTTGCTGCTGCCGCCGTCTTTGTTGCTGTTAATGTTGGCGATGCGGGTGTTGTTGCTGGTGCGTAGCATTGGCATAAATTAGGTTTATTTGTGCTAATATTGCGTGCGTCTCGGTGCGGTTAGCTTTATGAGGGCTGCGTGTGTGTGCGTGTGTACGCATAATATGGGATGCCATCTATTCTACTTAACGCACGCTGTAATAAAGGGTGAGTAGGTGTGTGTGGGCTTCGAATGTGACGCTTCTCTAGACCTCAGCAATCTGGCTGACTATTCTTGCTTGTAAGCTGCCGAGTGATCGCACTGCACTTGTCTCAAACCGATTTCTGCAGCTATAGACCTACTGCCCTATAAGCTGACTAAGTGAATGCCTGAGTTTCGATGCCAGTGGCAAATATTTTTTAAATACCAAGCATGCAGATTCAGGTTCAATGCAAACATTTTGTTCCACTGCACAGTGATTCGACTCGTTCTTCATAAAATTTGGTATACTAGTGGTCTGGTTTGGTATCATGGTCTGCTGAATTGAAATCTCCATTTTGTTTCTCTAAGCTTTTGTAGTTTGGCAATGCCTGAGACTTAAATTTGCAAATTTAGTCATTTTTGGTGAGCTATAGCAACGAGTGTGTCGGCTAGATTTTTCCGATTTTACATTTAATCGGTGACGTCAACATTGATAATTGCAAAGAGTAATAGAAATTGTCTTAGGACCCTCTGGTTTTGCAATAAAAGTGAAAATAATAGATTGATGTTTTGTATTTATGCAGATTTTTCAATTTTTCATGCTAATTGCATGCTTTTAGGGATGAATAAAATAAATTTTGTCGAAAAATAGGTGTTTAGACCACTTTTTAAATTGAATTTTTTCTAAGATCGGAAGATATCGGAGGATGTAATTACATTATCCGGCAAAAAAAGAATGCTTCTTAAAGTAAAAAAATCCAGGAACATACTTTCACACACTTTTTAGATATTTTCCTCCAAGTATTGCTAATTTTCAGATTTTTAATTTTGAAAAATGTTTATTAAATGTTTGTTAATTAAATGTGGAATAGAAACTTCAACTTAACAAGTTTTAACCCGGCGTGAATGAGGTGAGAAATTGTTACACCAGCTATGAGGCTGTAGGAGATACTCAAAATTTTGATGTTCAATTTTTGATACTGATACTTTTGATGATTGTGTAATTAGCATTTGTGCTTGAGATGTATTAATAATAGTATCCATTCAACAAGATTAGTAAATAAAGTACCAGCATTAAGTACAAAAAGCGTTATTTTTATATTGAAATTACAAAGTATCTAAATTAAATAATCTGCGTTTAAAAACTTCTCGGGTATGACATACCCGACCTCACTCACGCCGGGTTAAGAAAATAGTAAAAGCGAAATTGGCCACATCATTTCTTAATATACTACTGTGTACAAAGAATACCCGGAATTCGATTTCTTCGATTATCGTGGTGTTGTGCATTATGAGTTCCTTCCGCCGGGCCAAACTGTCAACAAGGAATATTACTTGAGCGTTATGCGTCGTTTGCGTGAAGCTATTCGCAAAAAGAGGCCGGATTTATGGAGAGACAACTCTTGGTTTTTGCATCACGATAATGCACCATCTCACACGGCATTGGTTCTTCGTGAGCATTTCGCCAACTCATATCGTTCCACAGCCACCGTATTCGCCTGATTTAGCTCCTTGTGACTTCTGGCTATTCTCCAAACTCAAAAGACCACTTCGAGGACACCGTTTTGAATCGATTGAAGAGATTCAACGTGAATCGCCGCGCGCATTGAAGGCCATACCGGAAGGTGACTATTTGGCATGCTTCGAAGATTGGAAAGTCCGTTGGCATAAGTGCATTGCATCGGGGGGGGGGGGGGGGGGGGACTACTTTGAAGGCGATGAAATTGATTTGGAAGAATAAATAAAGATTTTTTGAATTATAAACAAATTCCGGGTATTCTTTGTACACAGTAGTATATTGAAAGGTTAGCAACTTCTTACTAACCATGTATTTTGACGATTTTTTTACTTAATGGACTAAAAACAGAAAACATGTGTTTAAATTTTGTTGTGAAAAAAGTTTAGACTTAAACTAATTAAACTAATTAAGTTTTTGCACAGATTTTTTGGGCTTTTCTTAGTTGGAGTTTTACCTTTTTGAGACTATAAATTTTTTGAATTTTGTCTATGGAACGAATCATTGTGCAATCGAGCAAGTCAAAACAAATCCTTTTCAATGTAGCAAGTTGTATTCATATGTTCACAAATAGCTAATCATTATAATTTTATAAATAACCGTTACATGACAACACTACTTTGAATTAAGCGGATCAAGTTCTTTATTGCAACCAGCTTTTAGTGTTTGTTCCAGCATAAGTAAATATATATATCTGAACATCAAATAAACAGCCAAACCGACGGGACATCTCAAACCGAGTTGTGGCCTTTATCGTAAATGCTGTTTAATGGGAGTTTAAGTAGCCGTCCGACAGTAATTGGATGATGTGCTCGCATCCCCTCTTCAACAACCATTCGTTCAATTCGGCTGAAGCTTTGCTCCGCTGTTCTTTAGCATTTTGCTCACTTTTTGCTTTAGAGACACCCTGTGTCTCTGACACATACTCGTACGATGCGCAGTTCTTCCTTGCCGACGTTATTGCGTCGCTTAAGCGATTCAGTCAGCGGCTCATACGCACACACACACACAATCCTTTCCCGCCTATACGTTGCTGTTTGCTGTGTCCTGCCGCCCGGTGAATGGATGCGGAACGAGCCGTCCGGGAGCGTGTGGGTTCATATTAATGAAGCTGTATGAGTTGTTGGTGGGTACGTGGCGGCGAAATGAAAGCGAAACGCTCATATTTATGGCGCTCTATGTAAATGATTACTTTCGGCGCGAAATGCGCTGCCGAAATTGTTTCCGGTGAGCGTGCGCCTGTGCCAGTGGTGATGACCTGCAATTAAAGTGATAAATATAATGCAGTGCAAATGGCGCGACGGTTCATCGCCTGCAGCCCGAACTCTAACCTCAACAAGGCACAATATCCCACTTGGCCGTTTGTCCGTACGTCCGGCCGGTCGCCCGTCTGTGTGTCTGTCTCTTCTGTCGTTTGCGTTTTTGGCGGTCGTGCGGGCAGTCACTATTGGCGGAGGCGGCTGACGACGTGTTCCCGCCGCTCTTCTCGCTGTTCCGCGCTCATTTCAAAGCTCTTTTAGAATTTTTGGTGTATTTAAATTCTTAGCTCGGCTGACGTGTGATTTTAACGCACATTTGTGTCGCGCTTTGCAGGCACAGCAACACAGCGCCGACATACGCACTTAAGTACATTAAGCGAAGCGAACGAAGCGAGGGAACGCGCGGCGGGGCGGGGCACCGCTGGCAACGGCAGCTCTTGTAATTAATGTCGAGCTGCTT
This sequence comes from Melieria picta, assembly GCA_964056695.1. Taxonomy (NCBI): domain Eukaryota; kingdom Metazoa; phylum Arthropoda; class Insecta; order Diptera; family Ulidiidae; genus Melieria; species Melieria picta. Next base: position 133,690,612 of record OZ057399.1, on the reverse strand, counting down.
GTTATCGCTTGTGTCATGCGTTAGAAACTTTGCAAGTCGCATGTCTGTCAGCCAGTCATTCACTCACAGACGCCCGCAACAAGGCGGCAGCAAAGAACAACAGCAACAACAACACCAACGCCGTCTCCAAACTCACAGCGACGCGCGCACTCAGCCGCACATAATCAGTTTAAGTTTTGTTCCTACACAATTTGAAAGGTTGTTTTTGTGCTTTTAGCGAGCAAGGATTCGTAATTTTTGGTTTTAGTCATCGTTGTTGCTGTTTGCAAGTTTGTAAGTTGTTAAAATTTGTGCAGCATAAAGGAAGTCTTGTGCGCTGGCGGAGAGTGCTTATGCTTGTTGTTGCCGACTTTAAAGTTTGTCAGGCAGTCAAGTCGGGTGGAGGAGGGGACATCCGTTCGGCTTTGATTAGACTCCGTAGGGACCGTGCGAGCTGCACGCAAATATTAATTTGTGGCGCACAGATTACACACAGCCGCCAGGCCACAGATGTGAGTGGGCGTTGGTTTCCTCTCCCTACTCCCGCACCGCAGTCTGTCTTAGCATCTGGCTGGGAAATGCTCTCGCTGCTTTTTTCTGCCTCGGCAGCAATTTGCCAGTAACAACACCAGGAAATTGCAGCCATATTGCAACGGATATGCGATGCGAAGGTTGTAATATGAGCCCAGCTTAAAACCAGGAAACACCAACAACAACACTCGCAATAACAATTAAACAGCGGACAGTTGCACACTGCCGCGCCAATGACGACAGCCAGTGGCTGGAAGCGAGCACACGCCGCAGCGTTGCAACGCAAATGGCATGAAAATGCTTTCGCCCGCACGCGAAGCGTACAGAAAAGTGCACTCACACGTACGAAAACCAACAAACAAGAGCATGAAAATTACCGGCAATGAGTTCATATATCCTGACAGGATATCCATATTGCGCCGCCGAAGGGGTGGCACAGGTTTTAAAAAATTGTAACTGTTGTTTGCAGCAACTACTCGCATACAACACGTGCAGCGCGCAGCGTGTTGGTAATTACCGCACTCACGGCTGGGCACAATTCAGCACTTCAGGCCCCCGCGCCCCACTTGGACTGTTGTGCGCCTTCGCGCTTATTACCGGCTCGTGAATTATTGTTGTGACAGTTCGTGTGGGTGGCGACGCAGTTTCGCAATTTGCCATTAGCCGCGCCCGCCGCTGCAGGTGCTGCTGCCACTGCGACGACTATTGAACGTTCACGGCTTGAACGATGAAAGTTAGCTGGCGATCTGGGCGAATGCAGTTCGTCCAATGGAAATTTTACGAAAATGATCGCTTAATAAACAAATATTTCAGTTACTTGTTTATTAAGTTTGCTGTATATTCTGTTCAAAAAGTATTGAATATAATGCCAAATTTTGCAATAGTGGAATTCATGAAAGCATCGCTGTGATTGTGACATAACTCTGAGAGAAATATGCGAGAAAATCGTTACCGAGTGATGCATTTATAAATTTATCCTAAAAATGTTTTTTTGATGATATATAAAAAAATTCTGAAATATTTTGATTGTATTTTGCAGTTGCACCATTTTTGTTAATTTTTCGAATATGCAAAGTTCGGACGACATAGGACCGCACATGGCAACATGGCATTTCATATTGAAATATTGCATTTTGCAAGACTTCTTTCCACTTTCCGATGTGCGCTGCGGTGAGTTGCGGCCGCACTCAGATTGCAGATTGCAAGCAGCATGCAAATCGTAATCAGCGAGCTGCTTTACTGACGACAACAACAGCGACAACGGCGCAGCCATTGCCAGCACGCCAGCGCGACACAATGGCGACAGCATATTTAAACCGGGATTTGCATTTTATCGAAACGTGGCGTCAACAGTGAATTCAACTCGTTGGCTGCGCCTCGGCTTGGGTTTGGGTTTGGATTTGGCTTAGTTGCCGGCAGCGGCTGCTCGCTCCTCCTGTCCGTGGCTTGTTTGCGTCTGCCTGTGCGCTTTGTTCTAACCATTTGTTATGCAATGACACGTATGAGTGTGTGTATGTGTGTGTGTGTGTGATTGTCATGCAGCTTTTATTCATATTACATAAACTAACTGGCGTCTTTGGCGTTACGAATTGAAATTGCAGCAAACGGATCAGTGCGCACAAATAGCACAAACAGCAGTGCAGCAGCATCGCAGGACGCGCAGCCATTGTTCTTGGCTTTTTTACTTGTGCAGGACCAACACGAGAGAGAGAGAGAAAAATGAGTCCTCCGGACGGCAAGTGTGCTAGTCCGCAAACGAGTGCCGGTGACTGTCTTTGTTGGGCTGTGCTGGTGCGTGTTTGTGTCATGTTGTGGAGTGTGTTGCTAATGTCCTTGATGGTTGACATTTCGTAGTCAAATGACTATGGCAGAATGGAGTGCCATGGAAATTGGAAAGCCAAGGGTGCAGCGAAAACGACCATGAGAGGTAAAATATGAGCCAACTGTTATTGGAAAGACATGAGATCACAACTAAATGTAACAAATACCAAATATGAGATATTTTTTTGTACTTGGATAAATTTACTTCGTATTACAAAAACCCAGAAAGCGCGGGGGCATTTAAGTAAAATCATTAAAAGAACTTCTAGAACGATCCCACGTAACTATAGAACAAAAAAACAGAAAGCATAGTTTGCATGTGAGGACTATATTAAAAAATGTAGCATGCGAGAAAATATGTGGTTTTTGCAACAGTAGCAGCTTAATAAAAAATACTAAATAGGTACTGTCGAACTTCCCTATAGTGAACTTCTATATAATGAAGTTCTCCGTATAATGAATTAATTTCAAAGACACAGCTTTATCGTTCTATTCTAAGTGCATTTTGATCTGCTTATAATGAATGAATGAAGTGAATATTTCTCTACAATGAATAAATTTTTTAGTTAAAAACTTCGCTTTCATTCGTTTTTTGTCTCCATATAATGCATTTCTCCATGCTATTTTCTGTCACACATATTAACAACACTAAATACCGAAAAACAGTAAAACATATTTAGGGGAACCCCAGAAGAAATGGCCAGTGAAGAAGAATTGACGGATGCGGTGTTACCTACATTGCACAGTGATTCGTTCCATAGACAAAATTAAAAAAATTTATAGTCTCAGAATTTAACGATTTTGATGTCATTTGAAAGGTAAAACTCCAGCTAAGAAAACCCCAAAAAATCTGTGCAAAAAATTAATTAGTGTCTGTGCAAAAGCGGCTCAAAGTTGAAACTTTTTTCACAAAAAAATGTAAACATAAATTTTTTTTTTTTATTAGTCTATTGAGTAAAAAAAATTGGAAAAATACATGATTACCAAGAAGTTGCTAAAATTTTCCATATAGATTAAGAAATAATGTGGCCATTTCCGCTTTTAATATTTTCTCAAAATTTGCAAAGCTGAGGCTTTTACATCACTTTTAATTCAAAATATTTTTCAAAATTAAAAATCTGAAAATTGGCTAAACTTAGAGGAAAATATCTAAAAAGTATGTGAAAGTATGTTCCTGGATTTGTTTTTATTTTAAGAAGCATTCTTTCTTTACAATTAATTACATCCTCCGATGTCTTCCGATCTCAGAAAATAATTCAATTTGAAAAGTGGTCTAAACACCTATTTTTCGTCAAAATTTATTTTATTCATCCCTAAAAGTATGCAATCAGCATGAAAAATTGAGAAAACTGCAAAAAGCAAAACATACGTCTATTATTATCGTTTTTATTGCAAAACTAAAGGGTTCTGAGACAATTTCTGTTACTCTTTGCAATGATCAATATTGGCGTTACCGATTAAATGTAAAATCTGAAAAATCTAGCCAACACACTCGATTCTATAGCTCACCAAAAATGACGAAAATTCCAAATTTAAGACATTGCCAAACTACAAAAGTTTAAGAAAAACAAAAGAGAGATTTTAATTCAGCAGACCATGATTAACTGGTATACCAAATTTTATGAAGCGGTTGTATGGAGTCGAATCACTGTGCATTGGGACGAATTTCTGCTTCTCTTGATGTACTTCGAACCTTTGTGGAGATGAAGAGCAACGTACCGAATAATGTTTTTAAGTCTCTAAATGTATTAGAAGGCTTTGTTGTTGTTGAAATAAAAGATGAAAAAAATCATAATTTCTATATAATGAAGTTTCTATATAATGAAGCTTTTTTCTGGTCCCGCGCGAATTCATTATAGGGAAGTTCGACTGTACATAGAAATTGATAAAATATGCGAATAATTGCGATAAGGATTTATGAACGTCCAGTGTAAGAAAAAGTTAAAATTATTTCAGCGCTGGGCAGGAAGCGATACAGCGATGAGAAACAGCTGATGCGAGAAATATGTTTTGTCATAATTTTATGGTATGGAAATAATTTGAAACCTTTGAAGAAGGGTAATTAAAACCGTTGAATTGAATAAGTTTGCGGCATTTGGAAACTAAAATTCATGCAGACATCAACAGCTCATTAATTTCCGTAAGATTCTTGCAACTTTCTCGTAATTCTTCGTTTTTTCGTTGTCTATTTTCAGCGCTCGAAACAGCAAAAGTTGCTCCTTGGTCTCTGGCCTTCCGTCGCACCTTAAGCAATTCTGGGCGTTTTCAATTTTTAGTTGCGCTCGGTGCATGCTGCATGTTATGCGTTGCTGCCAGCTGCGCGGCGCTTCTTTTGCATCGTTTTTGCTGCAACTTTTTTGCCGCAACTGAAAATAAAATTCGCCTGGCGCATGCGACAGCGCGCGTCCACATTATTACCGCACAAAGTATGCGATTTGTAAACTACGTGCAACTTGCCTCGCACAGGCTAAACATAAACAAATGCGTGTGTCGGCGACAAGCAGTGACACACATTCGCACACAACTATGAAGAGCGGTGCAGCCTGACGGCACACACGAATGCCGTTTGCGCAACATAGGTGTGACGCGTCTGGGTGTGCGACACACACGCCCGAACGACAGTTTCGCACAAATCCGGCTACTTATGTATTTTGCTTGCCGACGGGCTGCCAACCCCATTTGCAGCAACTTCAGCGTGGCACATTGAAATTTGTTGCACGTTGCGAGATGTGCGCGAAGAATTGGCGAAAGAAACGGAAAAACTGGCACGCAGAGGAAGCAATAGGAAGCAGCAAGGAAAACTAAAACGAGAATGTAGTGCTGGCTGCTGGTTGCTGGCACTGGAGGAGTGCAAGTGGCAGCGCGTTTTGGGTTAGAAAACGACGTGCACACACACTCGCTGCCAGAGTTGCATGACATTTGTGACACGTAGGCAAGTTAAGTCGTCGTTGTGGTTGCTGCGCGCTTGTGATGGCGACAGTACAGCGCTAGTGGAACGCCTTAAGTTTGTGTTTTCCGAGCTGAAACGTCGCCAGAACGAGCCGGGGGCGCGTGGTGGCAAAACACGCAGACAAAATTTATCCGCAAGTTGTATGTGTGTGTGTGTGTGTGGGCGTGTGTTCGATTACTCAAAGCCCAACTTTAATCGAGGCAACGTAATTGCTAAGCGCCCGCAAAACTGCATCGTGTCAGTGATTTTTCGAAAGTTATAACATTACAAGCAACCAATGAATCAGTTTTTTACAGAGTAGAGGACCGACACATATGGGCTTTCAAGAACCAAAAAATATACATACATACACTCAAATATTTCTTCGAGTGCAGTTGTAACAATGCCGCACCGCAGCAACGGATTTACCGCTTTGTGCCATCACTTTTCAAACTATTTAGTTTTGGTCTTCGAGATCCAAGTGACGCGCTCGTGTATTCCTGCTGAACTATTTGGACACAAATTAAAAGCACAACGTGACACAATCCATGCTTTACGGGTTTTTGTTTGTTAGTTCGCTCAACATTGACACGTGCCACATCGAATCGAATTTTGATGAGGTCGTTTAATGTTGCTGTTGTTGCCTGTCCGATGTGGCAACTTCAACATAAAACCCACTTTTACCGCGGCCAAATTTAATGGGCTGCACGAGCAGCTGCTTCTCCTTCTTTATTGAAGGACTAATGCTGCCAGCAGCACCGCTCGCAATGTTTTGGCGCATAAGTTGAAATCAAGTTGTTTCGAGTTTTGCCGAAATACTTTTTGCAATTCCCAGAATTTCAGCTCATAATAGCAACGACTTTTTGTTTGTCTTTCCATTTTTGTTCGTTGTCGTTGAGTTTTAAAAGAACTGTGCTTTCAAAGGTTCCCATATATTCTCCAGTTTAAGCTCCCATCTCCTTCGACCTCTTGTGACCGAATGTCCTTTGATGTCACCGTCACTGGCGTGGCCGTTGTAGCTGACGACGTTGCCATAAATTTGCCAGCTGCTTACGGATGTTGTTCGACTTTATCGTGCACTGCCTCTCGTTCGCCGGCCTGTCGCTCTTTGCCAGCGAACTGAGGAGTCGATTATTGTTATTAGCTGCCCATTATGTTGGCCATCAATGTCACACGCTGTCGCCACCAACACTGTCATTGTCGGGAAAGTCATATTCTTGTTGTTGTTGTTGTTGCTGGGTACGTGGTTGTTGTCGGCTGTCCGGTTTGAACCATTGCGCTGCCGGCATGGAGCAGCATCACCTTGAAGGTCAAATTTAATGGCCGGTCGGCCGAGGAGCCCGAGCCCACTCCAAACTTCGGGATGATAGAACACTTAAAAACGCAGGTGATGAGTGTGAGGCGGCATCACATTTCATAACAAATGCGCCAAATGTGGTCGACGCCACATAGTGAAGGAGGCCAAGGAGCGAACGTCGAAAACTCGCAGCATCGTTGCGGGCGCACTTAATTAAGTGTCGACTGATTGATTGTTTGCTTGCCTTAACCCGTTGTCTGCCAGTTTTGGTGTTTAACCTCAAATTAGCAAGCGGCAAACAGACTAAGAGACAAACACATTAACACATTTGCGCCGGCAGTGCAAACTGGCTGGGATCCCGCCGTGATCCCTTATCAATTTACCCAATTAACACCCAAGTCGCCGCTGTGCGTGTGTGTGTGAGCGCGCAGCAGCGGCGGATATATGAATGAGGCTGGGAATTAGCATAAGTCAATATTTGCCGTATTGAATTATCACAGCAGACGGATATCATAATTGCTCCTGAGTGCGCACTCGCATTCGTATTTGCGCAGGCAAAGATACAATGTCATTAATTATGCGGGACAAGTTGCAATGAGCCAGCAACTTTGTGAGGAAGACGGCGGTGTGCGGCGATGGAGGACGACGAGGTGTGAAGTAGGCAGCCTCGCAGCCAGGCGGCAGTCGAAGTGTGAAGTGTACGTGTGAGTGACTTTTGAGTTTGCCACTTGTCGGCGGAAAGTTTTTGCGGCCTTCGAAACCTTGTTCCCAGGAGCCAAAGGCTGCGGTGACACTGACTGCATGGCGGGCGGGGATCGAGCGGGTAGAGAGTAGAAACAGGAGAATGTCAGTTGTGGGGCTGGCAGACAGAGATAAAGTTGCTGCGAGCCGTGTTGGTATGGAGTGCCAAATACGCATTTGTGTTTGTCTTTGAGTAGGAGAGCCGAGCAGGAATTGTCTGCTGAAGTTATTTCGAACATTTAATTCAACTAAATTGTAGCCGCGAGACATACACAGTGCGACAATTATGTATTTAGACTGCCTCTAGAAAACACAATTAAAACACGATATCTGCAAATTTTTCGGTATATTTATTCGAAATATTCTCCTCCTGATTCAATACACTTGTTACATCGACTTAATAGTGCTTCAAACGCGTGTTCCAGCTCATTTTTCGAAATTTCCTCCAGTGCCCTCGTCGAAGCCCGTTGTATGGTCTGAATGTCATCAAAAAAGCATCCTTTCAACTTCAATTTCAGTTTCGGGAACAAAGAGAAGTCGCACGGTGCCAAATCGGGTGAATACGGCGGATGATTCAACACACAGACCTGATTCCGAGCCAAAAATTTACGAACAATGAGTGCTGTGTGACTCGGTGCATTATCGTGCAACAGAGACCAACTTTTTGGATCGCGGTATTCTGGTCGAATACGACGGATTCTGGCCATCAAACGCTTCAAAACTTCGAGGCAATATGCGGCAGTAACTGTTTGACCAGTTGGAACAAATTCTTTGTGTATAATTTCTTTGCTATCGAAGAATGTGATGAGCATTGTTTTGATTTTTGATGGAACTTTTCGTGTTTTTTTGGCTTGTGGTGAGTTTTTTAATTTCCATTCCGTACTTTGACGCTTGGTTTCTGGATAGTATTGGAAACACCATGTTTCATCACCCGTAACAATTGTTTTCAGGAAGTTTGGATCATTTTCTGCGGCTGCAACGATGTCTGTAGAATGACTGATTCTCATTAATTTTTGCTCCTCGTTCAATGTGTGTGGAACAAATTTTGCGCAGACCTTTGTTTTGCACAAATCCTCGTGAAGAATGAGTCGGATAGTTTCTCTGTTGATGTTTAAGGCCTCTTCCATCATTTTCAGTGAAGCATTGCGGTCTTCTGCAATAAAATCACGAACTTTCTGGATCATTTCCGGCGTCCGAACTGAAATTGGCCTTCCTTTTTTTATTTCATCCTCCAGCGACTCTCTGCCATCCACAAAACGTTTATGCCATAAAAAACATTTGATCTTGATAAACAAGCATCGCCATACGCTTGCTGCATCATTCGGAATGTTTCTGATGCACTTTTACCAATTTTTGCGTGGAATTTAATGGCCGCTCTTTGCTCCATGTTAAAATTTCAACATCAAACGAAAACGTGTTTTGCAAAATGAATTTTAATAAATATTAAATGTCAACCAAATGTCATGAAATTTTGACAGTTAGTAGAGAAAGGTTGAAGCTTCAAAACGCATGTACTCGCACACAGGTGGCGCGCTTGGTTGCTGAGATATGGTTTGAGTCTTAGTACATAAATGTCGCACTGTGTAAATGATTGAATGTTGCCATGGAAGAGCACAGGACCGTTTTTAGCTTCTGAACTGATGTACCTACAATGCAGATAGGATATGAATAGTGTTCATCCTATATGGCGTTTGGCTTAGGTATGGATGCTGCATACTTCTTCGCGATCCTTCTGTTTGGTCCGCAACTAGCACAACACTGCTTCGATCCATTAATGGGTAGAGATGTGTGTGTGGATTACACGTTCTCTTGTAATCCACACTTGAGCTAAACTGAATTCTGTTGCAATTGCAAACTTTTGCTCTATTGTGACAACCGCTGCAGTCAGAGTTTTAATTGCAATTGCCGTGCACACGTCCCCGACCACGGAGTCTTCAATGTTCACGCAAACGAACACTTCAATTTGCACAAATCCGCGCTGCGCATATGAAGACGTCGATTGTTTCTCATGTTGCTGTATGTTGTCACTTTCGTATAATGTGCATCAAAATTCACTCTGTGATCTGAGAAACAAGTTTTCCTTCACAGGGTGTGGCATATGTTTGGGCTGCTAGTTGAGCGGAACGTTTGGTAATTTAGGTAAGCGACGACTCGAACGCGATTTTGTTCTTGATTTGTAAATGTGTGCCGCTTTTGCCAGTATTTGTCATCGAGACCAGAACTGCGACAGTTGCCCACATATCAAATCATGCTGCGCAGCATCCTTCCGCAGTCCTCTGGTCCGACGCAGTTATTGTGGTCACGTCGCGCCTGTTCTGGCTGTTTGCGTCCAGTTTATCGAGCAATGAAATAATGAAATTGCTGCCGTTACAAGTGGCCGCCTCAGCCCAGCTGCGGCGGCGAGTCAACTGGCCGCCGCTTGTGCGCGTGTTATCTGTTTGCGCTGCTGATTTATGTGGCGCATGTGGCGTGTGATGCAATAATGGCGACAACAGCGCCAACAACAACAGCCAAAGTGCCTCAGCAGCTGTCGCTTTTATTTTTCAATTTTGACGACAAATTTCACTCTGGGCGAAACTAATAAAAGTGAAATGGCAAATGTTGCTGCAGCAGCTTGAAGGGTGAGAGCGTCGCGGAGGCTGGCTGTGCGCTATGAAATAAATTGCAATTGGAAACAAATAAAGTTGTTGACAATTGTTGTGCTGTGAATTCGAAGCGAAGCAAAATTAAATAAGGAATAAACTCGAAATGGATACATTTAAGTGGAAGAGCAAAGTGGCAAATAAATGAAGGCAAATTCATATAAAAGCCGGAAATGCGCGAACATATCCGAGAACATTGACGTATGAAGCCGAATAAGCAAATTAGTTCATTTTTCGAAATAGATGTGTGAATATCAGTTAGACAACATACATGCATATTAGGGTTTGCAATACCGCACCAGTTTCACAATCCCGTGATTTTCGGGACTGAAAATCACAATCCCGGGATCCCGAGATTTTTTTCGGGATTGAATATATTACTTTAAGGAAATAGTTCAGACTTTTTTTCAATCAAATCAATTATATCTATGAATTGCATACAATTCTGTGTTCTTAATTTAAAACTAAGAACAAAATATTTATGACAAATAACTTAAAAACGCATTTAATTGCCAAATCACCTGGCTAACCTGCTGGAAAAGGCATCTCTCTGGTTCAATACTAGTAGATCAAATCGTATTATATGTAAATCTTCAAGTTTTGGCCATTCAAAATAAGTGAAATTCGGTGTGAGTAATAACTAGGGCGACCAACATTAAGCATTTGCTGAATAATGCTGATGCTGCATATTTTCATCTTTTTCGTTAATGCTGCATATTTTACAAGTTTGCGCTAATTTGTACGTTGTTTGTGCTATTTATGTTATTTCGTAATTTTTTCGTACAAAAAACTTATTTTCGGATATATTTTCGAATATCGAATTCTTATTAGTTGACTTTTTCATGTGGCAATACTGTGATCTAGTTCATAATTTTTCAACACTATCAATCAAGAAATATATACTACATATACATCTTAGGCACCTGCTCGGAAACAAAAATGAAGGAGAAGTACCCAAATTTAACTTTACCTCCAACGCCAATAATAACTAGATGGGGAACCTGGATCGAAGCCGCAGAATATTATTGCGAAAATTTTTCCGAAATAAAGGCTGTGCTGGACGAGTTCAACGAAGATGATTCCGATGCAATTAAAGAGTCAAAGGAGTTATTTGCATATTTAAATTTAAAGAATGATCTAGCATTCTTAAAGGCGAACCTTCGATGCATTCGACTTGCCTTAACAAATCTTGAGAGCCGTGGCTTAACATTAATGGAAAGCATAAATATTCTACAATCTATTCGTGATGCAATGAGGAAGTTGGATAATCAAAAGTACTCCAAAAAATTGAGTCAATATTACAGCGAAATACTGGCTATTCGCATATTGTCGAAATCGGCGAAATAAATCGGCTATGCAACACATTTTCCGATGTTATTAACTTTGATTTAAATGAATATAACTTGAAATTGAATTTATTTAAAGTATTTAACTGATCTAGTAGTCTGTAAGAACCTCTGTAGACGAATAAATTGAAATAAATAAAAAATAAAATAAATACTTAATCAAAACCTCAACACAGGCGGTACTTTTGTTAAAAAACTTTCTCCTATCGAACTCACATTTTTTAAATATATACCGGTAACTTCGTGTGATGTAGAGCGCATATTTTCGGTATATGGTCCTTTTTTGACAAAAAATCGTATGTCTTTTTTGTTCGAAAATTTAAAGATGCACATGATGATGCATTGCAATAGAGAAGACACAATAGAAGACTAATGCCATTTGCGTTTTTGTTTTGTTATTGTTTTTATTGAATTAATATCATATTTTTCTGTGAATACATACATGCATTTGCTTTTTTATTTTAATAAAGAAAACTAAAACACGTAAAGTTGTTTTATAATCTTCTTTCTTGGAAAATTTTTACGTTTATGTAAAATTTTTGCTAAGTGCTTAAATAATTTTTTTTCGTGCTTAATTTGACCTTTTTTCGTGCTATTTTTGTGCTTAAAACAATTTTTTTGGTGCTTAATTTTGGTCGCCCTAGTAATAACTATCAATAATTCAAGTTTCGCTATAGTTTTAATTCTCAAATGCTGATGGTTTTATATTAGCTGTTTCTTTCTCAATCCTCTTATTTACACCATTTTCCCTGTGTATTGTGAATGTGACAAGTCACATTATTGTAAAGAAGAGTTAAAGTTGTTTTTAGAAAATTCTTTTTTGAATGGATTCAAAAAATGGGAGCTTAAGCTTGTTTGCACTTCTGATTTTGGTTACTGGCAAATTTGTACTGGAAAAGTACCAAAAACAGAGCTATTTTGTACAAATATGTAAAAAGTAGTTATATAAAACAGAGCTATTGTTGCATTAACACTTATTCAAACGTCACAGGCAATGGGCAATTTAATTTTTGTGTCAAATAAGAAGGGTTGCATTTTTTGAACTAAACGTGACAAAAAGCAAAAAGTAAGCTTTTTTTGTTTCGATCCCGGGATCGGATTTTGTCAATCCCGGGATTTTTCGGGACTGAAATTGTCCGGGATCCCGGGATTCCGGGATTCGCGATCCCGGGATTGCAATCTCTAATGCATATGTGTGTTTGTATTTAAATATTGCTGACTGACAATTGATATTAAAGTCCATGAAAACTACCTTTGAGCTTTTGGTACTGAGTTTTTTTATTTGTGACAAGACGCAACCAGCACCAAGCAAGAGTTATGCGGATGTGGCAAGTTGAAAAGTGTTTGTGCCACTGCTTCCTGTTTTTGCGTTTCGCCGAATCAATGAAATCAAACTTGCTGGCGAAATAAAAGCAGTGCAAGTTCATTGCAAGTTTCCATTGGCATCTTTCAACTGCGGCCGAACAATTGTGGCAGGTAAGGCCAAGCCAGCTGCCAGCACTCGGCAACTCAGCAATCAGCAGTCACCAAGGACGGCAGCTGTCGCTGCCGATCAGCCGATGATAGCCTCCGGCGAGGGGCGGCAACAAACAAACTTAATAAAAATCCAAACAGCAAACTTAACTAAAGCCAACTCCTCGGGGGAATGGGGTCAAAAGGCGCGGCGAAGTTTTGCAACAGCTGTGGGCCTGAGCAAGAATCCGCTTCGATTTCGGACGAAACGAGAATGCGAGGAAGTGCGGCATTACAAGCACAACGCGCTTATGATGAGCTCTCCAAGCGGCTTGCGGTGCATCTTTCCGCGAAGCATAGTTGCGAGACTTGCCTTTGCTCTTGGTCAGTGCTTTCGCTTTGTGCACTTCCGTGGAAAATGCTGCGCAGCTGGGAATACCGAGTTGGCGGCCGCGTAGAGTGGCCGTTATCTCACCATGTGCTGTCCGCGGGCTGCCAAAGTTGAAAGAATTCATAGAATGGTTTTCACCACAGCATTCAGCCTTTTAATTACACTGGATAAACAGTTTGTTCAGCATTTCCCGGCGGCTCTTCACTTGCGCCATGCTGCTGCTGGGGCATCACATACAACAAAAACAACAAAAACAAAACGCACCAATGCAGCATTCATTTCATTAAAATCGCACTTATTTAACGCTCCGCGCATGCCGCGTCCGTCGCCTTCTTCATCGGCGTCCACATTTAATTAAATATTTCCAATGGCTTAAAAGCGGCATTTTCTGAACTTGATTGCGGCGCACCAATTATCCGCTGCAAAGCAAGCCGCATAATCGCGCAGGCGCCGCTCCTCGCCTGACTATTTTCCATTTACATTTTCTCATTTTTCGCTGCTGTCAATATTTATTTTTCATATACGCGAGCACTCAATGTTGCCGATGTGTTGGCTGTTGACTTTCGTGAGTGTGTGTGTGTGTGCGTGTGAGTACTAGGATTTAGCAGCCCGTGGGAAAATATCGACTTTATAAGATTATTTTATGCATGTATGTGTGTGTGTGTCTATGACTAAGTCCCAAGAAGATGGGGAAGATTAAGTCTTAAGCACATTTTGCTGGATTTGCAGGAGCGCCAAAGCCAATAAATTGTCTGTAAGCGAGGTTTTTAGTATATTTATGAAGGAATTCAAAAGAGGGCATCTGCTGCCGTCTAACACAGCGATGTGCAAATACTGGAAATAGCAGTTTTGCTGAGCCAAAACGGAAGATAACAGCCTTGGAGTGGGGGAGAAGCTCTAAAGATTTTTAGTCACAAAAGATTTTTACAAGACATCAAACTATTTCGCGTCTAGAATGCATTGATCTGAAACTGGTTACTGCAGTTGTTGTAGTTGTTTTGGTTATTTAATTCGCTGGAGCTGGCATTTCAATGTATGGAAACACGCATTGAGCTTCATGGTCGCTCAATGCGTGTTTCCATACATTGAAATGCCATCGATGCTCCAGCAGTGCCAGTGTCTAGTTTCAGTGTGACAATGTTGCTGCCTGCAATGAATCATTTCGGATTGCTAATCAATGCCAATACTACTTAACAAGATTTTAGAATCAGCTTCGTAGAGCGTTCTTCATGCCGCGGTCGCACAATGTCTCTCAACTGCTGGGTTTGGCTTGAATTTAATGCGCTTCGGCGTAGAAAATTAAAAATTCACGGAATGGCAAACTTTAAGTAAAAGTGCCCGCGGCCGTGTGCGCAATGTATTAATTTTAAATCCTTTTGATTGCGCTAAGTAAACAGAAATGACGATTTGTTCGCGTTCGCGGGTGTGTGTGTGTGCGTGTGCGCTGTGGGCAAATGCCGATTTTTCGCTGGGCTGTTGTGAAATTAAGTTTCCGCGTATTTATTTTCGCAATACACAATAATCCCGACGGCAAACACGCACAGCGCCGATGAAAGAATGGGCTAAAGTAAACAGCTGCTGTCGCCATGTGTGGGCGCGAGTCTGGCAGCGGCAACAACAATTGCAATTACAATTTAAATACATATAAAGCTTGAAAACATGGGCCACCGTGTTGTTGTGGTGCGGCCAGGCGCATTTAAGCGCCGCTGACATATGCCGAGCCGTCGCATTGCCGCTCGCTCACACTGGCGTTCGTGCGCGTTTTGCCACTTGATAATTAAATTGCTATATTAACTGCAATTTGTTTTATTATTTTATGATTTTATTTTAATATTTCTGGATTTATTGTTTGGCTTGTGCCGATTTACAGTTATTAAAACTCGCACACAATTACGGTGTTATTAATATTTACACAATTTTAATTGGGAATTTAATGCAACAACACGCCTGTTGCAATTCGCATTTGCGAAATTAAATTGCGCAATGCACGAGGGTCGCCTGCAACTGTGCTCACGTAATTGCAAAATCAAAACCAGAACAAAAAATGGAAAAACAAGATTTACGGCGCAGCGCTTAAAGCGGCTAAATCGCAGTTTTATTCTCGAAAAATCCAAATTGCGCAATATTTCCATCAAACGCCAATCACACATGCGCGGCCTGCAGGACGTATGAGTGATATGTCGCTGGCTGTTGCAAACTAAATATTTAAATATACTAAAGACAGCGTTAAATATGATAATCGATCGATCACGTAGATTTAGCTCATTTCCATTCAAATTAAGTTTTAGTTCTGTATGGAGAAAGGACCATTTGAAATGACTTGGATTGGCATTTCATTATCCCAGAATTGGTTTCAACGGGTTAAAAGGCGGCATGACCGACCATGAAATGAGTTTTGAACGAGTGTAACATTTAGAGATGTGTGTGTGTGTGTGTGTGTGTTTGTGTGCTTTTCATTCATTAAATTCCTACATTTTGTTCCACCAACATCAATGCACAATTTCGATTCCGATTGCCACATGCCGCCCCTTGCGAGTTGGCCGCCGCCGTGCCCACAAATGTAACGCGTACGCCTCGTTTGCGCTCAAATGTCGAAGTTCATTGTTCCACTTATTTGGCTTCGCGTTGCCGTTTCCCAAGCGGACACGTTACATTCGCAGCAACATAGGAAAACCCTTATCAAGTGCATTATTTCCGGTCAATACTGACACATCCTATTAATTTTATAAGCAATTGATTTAAACACACAGCAACAACAACAACATCTAAACTAGCCGCGCACACCACCAACACAATCAGTACAACAGAGCACAGCGGAACAGCGCAACGTGACTTTTCAACAGCAGACACGGCAGCTCGAGGAACGCGCGGTACTATTTTGAATCTCCTTCGCGCCGCGGCCAGCTCCTTCCTCAGCAAGCGCGCAACGGCATTGGAATTGCAAATTCGTTCAAAAACGGCAAAACCCAATTTGGGGCCCTGGCAGTAGCGGCGGCCCCGTATCTTCAGCAGCGGACCGCCATTGAACAGACCAGGCGGGAGGTGGGGTAGGCGGCTGCCAGGAGTGGTCAGCAAACTCATTGGCCGTGCAATGCGCAGGCGGACCATGGAGCTGGCAGCCGCAGTGCTCGAAATATATATCAATAAGTATCGGAATTACACCGGCAACGCAATGGAGCGGCGACGGCTGGGCCGGGCCGGGCCAGCGCCATTTAGGGGACGGCGGGCTGCCACGAATTTCGCACGGCAGCAATGCCACGTTTCGGGCGAAGTTTCACAATTGAAGCGCCGCGCGCAATATGTATGCGGCCATTGTTGTACTGGTGGTTGTAGTTGTTGTTGTTTTTGTTATTATTGTTGTTAACTTTTTTAATCTGCCGCTGACAGAAGCAATTACGCGCGCGCTCTCAATATTAAATTCCGCAACAAAAACATTTCGTGTATTGTGTCGATGTTGCTGCTGTGTGCTTTTGTTGTTGTTGCTGTTGTTATTTCAAGCTCGTGCATGTGGAGCAGCACACTTCCGTTTTCGCTTAGATTGTGGGCTGAAAGTTGTATAATGCGCACCGTTCACTTCACCACCACCAGCCTCCCACTCCCAACGCGCTTCGCAAAAGCGCTTACATACACACGTACACACACACACACACTTTCATAGCAATCCACATCGCATCACTTCGCGCCGTTGCAGGGTTAGGTCTGGCAAGTTGATAGCCTTTCGGCGGCGGCGATTCTCATTGGGCCAAATGTCAAAATTGTGAAATTGAGCAGTGCGCACAATTTTTTGCACATTGTTGTTGCTGCTGCTGCTGCTGATGTTATTTTATGCCAACGACGGCAGCGACTTGAACCTTCGACTTAAACAACTTGGCTCTGTTTCTCCTCGACTGGGCTCGAAACGTTGGCAAAAATCAGACAAGCTCCTACACACACACACACACACACACTCGCACACACGCGCATGCACCGCCATTGATTTGGAGTATTTAATTTTTAACTCAGCTGTCGTTTCGCACAACCAAAAAATTACAAAGGGCTCATAGCTGCTCGGAGTGGCCTCAGTTCCCAATAGTTGCGTTATTTGCGCTTCATTTGTGCCTTCGAGTGGGGAGCAGGGAACGGTCCCTAGTTGCGCTTTAAGCGACTAACGCCAGCTGCCAACTGGAGCAGCATGACCGTTGTGGTCCCGCTGAGCCGTTGCTCGCAGAAATTTCCAGCTCCGCGGCCGCTGCCTCATTGTTGTTATTGCTCTGTAGCAATTTTTTGCTCATAACTACACACTGGGCATACGGCGGCCTGTCGTGTGTGTTTGTATGCGTGCGAGTTGCTTTCAGCTCCATTTTGTGCGAACGTGTTTGCTTGCTTAATTTGCACGCCTTCTCCTGCTTTCGGTTGCATTTTTAGCACTAAAATGTGCTTAAACATCCACACAACTAAAAACTGACCTTCAAACAAGTAAATTTCGGAATTGAAGAAATTTTGCCATTCCTTTAGTCTGAACTCGCATTCCGTGAAAGATCAAATGTTACTCAGTCGTCTTTCCGGCGCTGCAGACCTGTGCATTGTTGCGTATCGCCGCACCGACAGCAAAAATATTGCTTCAAATATTCCAAAAATTAGTTTCTTACTGCACCACAGTTGAAATCACAACAAATGCCTTGCAATTTTCATGCAATTACAAGGCTGGGCGCCAGCGGATAGCGGGTCAACGCTGCGTCCGAGCCACTCATAAATTATTTACGCACACTTAATCAAGTGGCAACATTTATCAAAATTGCCCCAGAGGCTATGAAATTGCCAACGTTGTGCAGCTGTTTGTCATAAGTGCAGTCACTCACACCCCGGCACGCACACATACGGCCACAATATCGGACACATATGCAAATGTATACACACACACAAAGCACTAATAGAAATTTGCATAGCCCCCATCTGTGCTCGAATGTTACGGAAATGTCGTAGCGCACTCACACACTCGCAACATAAACACTAACAACACCCAGCGCACGTTTCATTTAAAGGATAACTCCTTACTTGTGTGTGTGCGTGTGTATGTGTGCGATATTTGTTTGGCTGGCTTATCGCAGTTCCGTCAGCTGGATTCATTTCGGTTGCTGCTGCGACAAGGTGCTTATCGCTCCTCAGCAAACAACTATCAATTAATTACGTCACAGTGCATGGGAAAAGATGTCATATTGTCGCATATTTCAGCAGCGCTTTTTTCTTAGTGGCGAACTTATTGTTATCTGCTGGATGCATTTTCTACCGCGAGTCACTTCTTTCCGGACGATAAGCGAGGACGAGGTTCGTGTTATAGCTGAAAGTGAATTTAATTTAATTTATCCTTTGCTACCAAACATCTAAATAGTTTGCTTTGCATATTCATCAAAATTAGTACTCGTCGAAGATTGTGTCAATCGGACCTGGCAATTTTTGAATCAAAGCGTTACGACCGTCATTGCACTATTGCCAACATATGCAGTCGCTGGACCTCACTTTTAATCTCCACTGTACATACGTACATATACATATATATACACGGGTAAAAATAATTCATAAAAATCGTATGAACGGCGTTCATAAACCTTTATTTTGAACTCGTTCATAAAATTTGTGAAACTACGTTCATAAACCATTTCATAGAAGCCGAATCTCACATTTTTTGTTCGGGTACGAGCCGAGCGGGCAGGCTACCTTTATTTTGAACTTTTTATGAAACATTCATACATTTTTTGATTTTTTTTCATAAGCTTTATGAATCAGTTTTTGAACACGTTCATAAAGTTTCTAAAATTCGTTCTTAAACCATTCGTTCGGCCACGCCGAATCCGAACGGCGATTGGCAGTTTTTTCTTTCACACTTGGAGGTTTTGCCATTGCCTGCCAAGAGCGCACTTGTGCGATTCTTGTAATTCTCATCTGCTTCATGTGGTTAGCGATAGAAGTAGATGAGCGTTTTTACCAGCCAGCGAGACAGCGAGACAGGTAAGTCGAATTCAATTAAATAAATTCTTTATATTATTATTTTATTTAATAATCTTAATCTTAATTCTTTTTATCAGTCAAAGATGCGGGTGGCGGCCATATGCTGTTTATTATAAAACGAAAATTTATTGAATTTGTATATTATTATTAAAAAATTAATTATTCATATTTATAATTAATAAACAAAATATGCATTTGTATAAATGTTATTCATAATTACTTAACATGTTTACTATAAATCCCTTTCATATTTTTTAAGTTTCCATAAAAAGTATAATGGGCCAGTTACTCATGACACAGAACATAAACTTAACCATAAACATAAACTTAGAAAATTTGAGCGATTACTCAAAACTTTATTTCCGTAAACATAAACTTAAAAATCAGCTGATTTTCCTTTTTGACAAAAGGAAAATAAAACAAACAATATTGCCACTTCGATTTCTCCATCTCGTGAACAATCAAATTCAAACTTTTCGCGACATTTTTTTACTTGCTATTATTAAATGTTTGAGCATCCAACGACTAAAATTATTAATATATTTACGAAACTAATAAAAATTGCAATCCATTTTGTATATTTTACAAATTATTTTAATTTGTTTACTTTTCAATTCATTCCGAAGAGAGTGGCAACATTTTTTGCGTTTTCCGTAAACATAAACTTAGAAACCAAAACGAAACAGATTTCTTAGTTTACGGGTAAGTTCTAAGTTTATGTTCTATGTCTCGGGTAACCAGTTGTACAGCTTTCGGGTATGCCAGGTCGTGCTAGCTGACAAGTAAAACTAAGTTATGTCATGAGTAACTGGCCCATTAGAATTTTTCAAATAAACTAAAAATTCAAACATATAAGTACCAATGTTTTAAATTTTTTAGGGATTTTGAATTTCAGGAATTTTTTATGAATAAAATCAAATATTTTATGAACGCTTTTCGTTCCGTATATATATATACATATATGTATACATATATGTGTACATATATGTATACATATGTCTCTGAATGCGTAGAAAATCAATTTTGCAATTACTTCCAAATTGCGATTTGTGTGAATTTTCACTGATTGGTTTTATTGTGTGAAATTTCTTTGTTGCTGTGATTATTTGTTTCGGGTTGGCGTGCAAACTAACCGCCGCATAATAGCAGCTGTGCAGCGCCAACACAACCAAAACAAAGCACGAGCGAGAAATTGTGAGCGACCTGTTAAATGGCGGCCATAATTATGCTAACAGCGCAACTAATTTCAGTGTCGCGAGCAGTCAGCTGCCAATTGTTGGAATGCGCCGCGCTGCGCTTCGGCCGCCAAACGAAAATCACGATGGAAAAGTCAAAAACTGATTGCACGCCGCAGTGGCCGTGTTGGTTGGTGTGCTGCGATGCGGTTAGGTGACGGCTTGGTGCGGTGGCGCTGCAGCGCGCTGCGGTCCAGTGCTGCGGCTTAAATTTTCAACAAATTGTTTAAATTTAACTTGTCCTGCTGCTGTTGTTGTTGTTGTTGTATGTTTCTAATTTTATTTGCATTCCGCGGGCCTTTGTTATTTGTTGTTGTACATTGTGGCGCAGTGTTTTTGATATCATGGCAACGCATTTGCAGCAAATGCCAAACTGCAAATTTAGTTAATGGACACGGCGATACAGAAAATTCAACAACAACAACAACAACAAAAACGCTCACAGAAGCAGCAACGACAATCGCACACAAAGCCCAAAGTCAATGCAATGGTGGCGAATGTACATTGGTGTTGTTGTTAATAGTTTATTGTTGTTGTTGTTGCTGTTGCTAAATACACTATTTGCGCAGTCATTGTCCGAAAGTGGTCACACGCTTTTATCCGAATGTCAACAGCAGCAGCGACAGCTACAACGGCGATAATAGCAGAAAAACAAGCCCAACAACGCCAACAACAACGACAACGACTACAGCCATTGAATTAATGACAACATCAATGGGAACAATTCAAATCTAAATATTAGCGTGCAGCACGCTTTTGACAATTATCAGCACACACACACACACACGTTGCAAAAAATTTCTACAACATTTGAGCTGTGAAAAATTGACAGCTGCTTGTGGCATAAAAAGCAGTACGCACACACACACACACAAGCGCCCGGCTGGCGGCACTCGAACGCAATCAATTGGCACGATCTCATTACGAATTCAAATGGAAATTTCAAATTTTTCGCAAAATGTGCACAGCACACATTTGCAGCGTGGAATGGAATTCAATTGCGTTGCAGCAAATTTTTTCGCGCTTGCGTGTGTGTGTGTGTGTGGGTGGGGACTGCAGTGCGATTAGCATGAACGACGCACACACTCACGCCTCGTTTATTCGTAATGAATGTGTTCAAGCGGCGCCGCAAATACGTTGAAAAGTGCAGAAGCACCGCAGCTGTCATTCGCTAAAAAAACACATTTGAACACGTCACTCAATCGCCGGCTGCTGTTATGCGGGGAATGCAGTCGAGGTCGGGTTTCCAACTTCTCCTTTCCTTTCGATCTTCGATAACGGCCCCCCGCACAGAACACCCCAGTTGCAGGCTTGTGGCCGCAGTATAGGTTGGAGGGAGGAAGAGACAAATTGTTAATCGGGTGAAGGTGTCTAGACACTGGGTCCTTCGATATCACGAAGAGCTGAGCTCGACGTATATCCTCAGATCTGCACTGATCCCAATGGGCTTCTCGCAGTTTTTTGTTACCTAACCATCAACTAACCGTTTGGCGAACTCTTCGGATCGGCAGTTTTGGTTATTTTTAACCAAAAATGGTTATTTTAATTTTTGAAAATGGGTTTTGGTTATTTGGTGATTTTTGATCCCATTTGGTTATTTTTTAGAATATTGCATGCTGATACAAATGTATCAATACACACACACAATATTATTGGGAGTGGCAATAATATTGATATTGATTGATGGTAGCAACTCATAGCCATTGCTGTTTCTCGTGAAAAATTAAGCAGCATTGCTTAAATCGATAACTATGTTTTAAAAAGAGTCAACAACACGTTCGCGGACGTTGACAACTAATTAAAAATAATATCGCCTGTCTATTTTTGCAGCTCACTGAAATTTTTACTGCACACATACATACCTAATGATCAAAAAAGAACTTGAATTTTGAATTGCAGTGCTTATCCAATCGGTAAATTTTTATTTTTTCAAAGTTGGCAATACTTTTATTGGTGTTTTGTCAAATTTTGACGCATATCGTAAGATTAGTATTCGATTGGCGTATATTCGAAGAAGTCGAAAAATTGTTGTGTGGCGATTTTTATAATGGATGAAAAATTAGAACAACGCGCGTGCCTCAAATTTTGTGTTGAAAATGAAACTTCGTGTGCCGATTCGTTGAAAATGTTACAAAAAGCGTATGGTGAAGCGTGTATGTCGAAAACACGAGCATACGAATGGTATAAACGGTTCAAAGGCGGCCGAGAGAGCCTAGAACACAATGAGACCCCTGGACGGCCATCAACGTCTGTTACCGAAGAAAAATCGAATCGGCGAAGCAAATCGTGTTGGAAAATCGTTGTGTATCGATTAGAGAGATTGCTGTGTTGTTGAGCGTCTCATTTGGATCAGCCGAACACATTTTAACTGATATTTTGGGCATGAAACGCGTCGCTTCTCGGCTGGTGCCAAAAAAGCTGATTTTCATTCGAAAACGGCCTTGATTATTTCGGAATTTTCGGCCAAAAATTTGACCAATGTCATCAGCCAAGCACCATACAGTCCAGACATGGCCCGTGCGACTTTTTTCTATTTCCCAAATTCAAATTGCCATTGCGGGGAACGCATTTTGAGACCATAGAGGCCATAAAAGAGAATTCGCTGCGTGAGCTGAAGGCCATACCTTTGGAGGCCTATAAAAAATGTATGGAAAATTGGATCAAACGTTGGCATACATGTATTGACGCAGGAGGAGAGTTTTTTAAAGGGGATAATAAAGAAATTTATTAAAAATTGAAATTTGGCGTTTTTTTTTAATTTCCGTTCTTTTTTGATCATAAGGTACATATGTGCCAAAAGCCTTTAAAATGTTCCTTAAATCTTGAAATTTATGCATGAGTTATTTATTTTGTTTATGTCGAATAAACATTTTGGTTATTTTTGTTACATTTTGGTTATTTTTATTTTTGTTCCTGGTTGTAAATTGTTTTTTCTAGTGGCAACGCTGGCCCAGGGCGTTTCAGCACTGCGAGTTTGGCTTCGTTGTCCTTTAAATATTGCGCTACGGCAGCTTTAACGCGATCACCAGCGCCTATCTGCTGCATCGGAATGGGCGCTGCTGAGGGATGCTCCGAATTCACAAATTGTCTTGTCACAATTACCGAAATATCCATCAATGCGCTTATTGCTTTTCGCTTTTGCTGGTACTTATCCTTATCCTGCTAAACTGTCATTGCTACCGAAAAAGAATCTGTCAAAGCGAAATGCAAATAAAGACAAAAATAAAATGGCGCCGAGCACCGAACGCCGATTGTTGCTGCTGTTGTACTTATGTAGTTGCTGGAGTAGTGGCAGTTGTTGTTGGTGGTGCTGCTACTGCTGTTGAGCTGAAATGATGCAAATCCTAAAGAAAAAATTCAATTTGCAAAACGATATCCTTAGGATTTACATAAAGCAGTCATTTGAAGTTATCCCACCCAGCTTAGAATCCGTTCTGCCAGAAGGAACGGAATACGACCAGTTAGCCTAACAGCCGACGACCGAATGGGCAGGACGACGGGCGAGCAGTCGGCCGGACGGACGGACGGAAGGAAGACAGTGTGTAACAATCGCAGCGCCCTCGTCGTATTGCCGGCAGCGGCAAACGTACGTCAGATGCTTTCAGTGTCCTTTTTGAATGCGAATGCTGAAATGGGGTAAATGGAAAACCATCAAATTTATTGAAATCACTTCTTGCGCTTCAAACGAACGCAACTCACTTGACATTCAAATTGTTGGTGTGTGTGTGTTTGTGAGAACCATTCCCCGCTGTCGTCGCGGCGTATTGTTGCTACTGCAAACAACAAAATAAACAAGCAAACACTGAATCGCTCGCATTGATAGCTCGGCAAACATGTGTGCCTGCGTCTGTGCTGCGCTGTTGCTGTTGCTGTGTGTGTGTGGCTACGCACTATTTTGCATAAGATGAGTTTAAATGTGTCCTCAGGCGACAGCGCTCGCTGAGTGGGGAGTAGCAGCGCCGGAACAGGGTGTGCCACTCGCCACATGGGCGGCAGCGAAACCGCAGCGGGCAGCAGGCGGCAAACGACCGACGTCGGCATGGACGATTTGAATGCAAACGAAGCAACAACAACACCGGCAAAAAATCCAACACAAATTGCATACTTGTGAAATTTGTCGAAGTGCTTGTACTGCCACGGCTCCAGCGCTTCCCGCTGTCTAGCTGCCTTCCCTCGTTTGTGTTGTTTTTGTTGCTATAAAATTGATTGTTTTGTTTACTTTAACTAGAACTGTGTGTGACTATTCTACGAGTACGAAGGGCTCGAAATTCACTTTCCATCGAAAATATAAAGCGGCTATTTGTGTCTGAGTGCTCCCGAATTTTTGGTATTTACTGGGCGAAGACTTTGTGAATTTCCATTCCACGACTATGCAACGTCCACTTATCTAATTATTGTAATTGAATTTAATTTAACTTATGTATTTCCACCTCAAGTTTGAAAGTTGTAAAGAGACTCTCCACTGGCCGGAAAGTCGCAGCGATTGCTATCAGCGGGCAGTCATTGAGCGCGGCGCATTGTTCCCTCGGCCATTGATAAGTTCAATGGCAGCGCTAAAATAGAAACGACGGAGTCGTGGCTACACGACACCAGTTTCCAGCGCCGCATGCGCACCACGGCGAACGCATAACGGGACAATCAAAACGAGGCAGCCGGGTGGGATAATGTCGGCGCAATCAAATTTAATGCGCGCCTGTTTGAAACGCACAACGGGACTCGGCCAAGTGTCTGCCACCAGTCTGGCGCGCCGAGGGATGCGAGACGGTTGATGTGGGTGTGGACTGATTGAAAGAGCGAGCAGCAGTTTGTAGCGGAAACTGTAAGTGCGTTGTGATTGTATTCAATTGGTGCGATTTGCTGGAGGGCAATAAAGAGGAACGATTTTGCGGAGCAGGAATGGGAGTTGAAATGGAAATTATGGATAGCATCCAATAGCGAAGAAAGGGATATTTCGTCCTAAAATATCAATAAGTGTGGAAAGCTGTACAAAACCGATCTTTCAAGACATTTTAAAAATGACAATCTCCAAAATGTTGTAATAGCTTTTGCCCTTTTTATTATTGCACAGTTTGTTGTTGTTCGAGCAAAGCAGCAGCTCACGCAATAAGGTTGAAGCAAGAAGTATTGAAGCGAATGCTGCAAAGAGCAGACAGAATGGAAAAACAAAGGCGAATTGTTGGGTAAATTAATGGCGCTTAACTTCATGTTTACAAGGCAGACACCGTCATGCACGCCCGCAGGACCCTCACAGCCACACTTGAACATCGCTCTGGAGAAGGGCAGCGACGAAGCGGGAGCGAGAAACGGGCCGCCGCCGCAATTCTAAAGCACTCAACGCGTACCGTCGAGCCGATTAAAACTTTCGACAATATGTCACGTGAGTGATGTGAGCGGCGCACAGACACACACGCGCCCACCAGCGCCGGGCACACAACTCAAAAAACGTGCGCTTACACAGCTAATCCTGATAAATGTCCCGCCACTTTGTCGCTCGGCTTCGTGCCGCATCTTTCGGCGGCAGCAAAGAGCGCCAAAGTTCGTCCTGATTCTGACTTTTTTGCGGCAACAGCAGCAGAAGCGGCAATGTTGCGCAAGTGTCTAAAACGGCGGCTTAATATCCGCAAAAGCATATTTTAGGGCGCACGGCAGCGGCTGGGCCTGAAGCCGAGGTCGGCAATGTGTCACGCGGCACGCATCTCATTTTGTCAGGGATTCGTCATGTGCTGCGTCCTCGGTGTGTGCGTGCCGATGCGGATGCGGATGCGGGTGGCAGTGGTGGTTGTGGGCGATGATGTGGGCGGCGCAGAGGCAGCGACCGGCTGACAGGTGTGCGGGTGGGCAGCATCCAGTTGTGTGCGTAATGCGAGAGGTGGAGCAGGAAGCGAGCGGCAAAAGCTGGGCGTTTGCAGATGAAGAGGCGCAGGTTGGTTGGCGACATTCTGCGGAGGGGGCGACACTTGACTTGTCACAGGTATACGTGTGTGTGTGTGTGTGTGTGTGTGATGGGGAACGATTTCGCCAATTGGATTCTTCGTTTTTGTTTCTCTTCTCTTGTCATTTCTGCTATAGTCTTTTCCCACTGCCTCACTCGGCGGCAGTGTGTGCACTCGGCCAAAACGAATTCTACACATAAGCACACACTGAGAAGAAGTCAGACTCTGACTGTCGGAAGCGGTAAAGAGTGGACAGAATTATTCTTCATGGCTTCATTTGTATTGTAGTTCTGCAGCGGGTTTATTGAGCCATCAGATGAGATGACTTATCTTTCCGCCTCGCCTTTGCTTCCTTTGCTCTTCAAGAGTTTTGGTCCTTTGGCTAGTTCTCTTCTTTCGAATTTCTCTTTCTATGCAACACAATACAATTTTGTGCGCTACTGCTGGCTCCAACGTTTTCGTCTGAACGAGCGTCTGAACGACTTCCCGTCCACTTCCTCTTTTCCCTGTGCCAGCTACTTTCGCACGTCATTTCAACGCGACCATAATCAGCACAAAATTTCCCTGACATAATGTGCACATAAATTCTCTTAAAACGTCAGAATATGTCATTGGCCTTCATTTTGACAAAGTGGCGACAGTTTAGCAGCGGAAGTGCCAAAAAAATATGAACAAATGGGCGTCGCACTAAGTGGAGTGCAAGAGGCCGCCAGGAGAGAGGCGCCAGCAGCCAGCAGCCGCTCCGCAGACGCGCAACTGCTAGTCAAGGTAAATAAAAGTGCGCGCCCAACAAGGCGTACCAAATGAATTATAATCAGAATGCGAGGCGGCGCTGACAGCTGACAGTTGATGCCAAGGCCGCTGCCGAGAAAAGGACATTTCCATATTTATGACTTTATTGAAAGGATTACCAGCGCCAGCGAGTAGCCGAGCACAATCGCCACTCGCCGCACGGGCGGGGCGAAGTGCCTTTGGGGAGATGTTGCGACAGAAATCGCTGGCAAACTTGCACCGAAGTGCTACCACACCCACATTAATTTGATTTATTCGGCCATTACTAAAACGATGAAATCGTCCGTCGCCCGCACAAATATCCTTAAACGGTTAATGGTGCACTTAATAGACTTACAAAATAAACTGCGGCCGCTGCGTTGAATGTCATTTCACCATAATTTTTAAATAAAGTCATAATCATTAACAACAACAACAACAACAATAGCAAGAACAGGGACAGCTCTGCCGGTGCAGCAGTGCCGCAGTGCCGCTGGCCAGGACAATTGACCAGCACGTACGCCCACAGGATAACAGAGATTTTTATGCTGATGCCTACGGTTAGGATTTATGACGCCGAATCATAAAAACGAGGACGAATGAAAATTACAATGAAAATGGTAAAAATGCCAAAGCGAAAGTGTGGCGGCAGGGGCGGCAAGGTCGCTGGTTGGCTTCCTGCAGCAGTTGTCGGCTGCGTCAGGGAAATGACAAAATACGTGGCGCGTTTTATGCCGATTGTGGCATTTACGGGCAGCCAGCGGGCCGCGGAAGCAGAGGACCGCTCTGAGCAACTCTGCCGCCAATAACAATAATCGAAGCGCCCGTTTATGAGGCCATTTCGAGCAGCAGCAACACATTTGGTCCGATAGAGCGCCGCTGTCGGTCTTTAAGTGCGCGTCGCGCGGCATTGAAATCTGTGTGCGGTCAAATTTATTACACGGATTTTATGTGCAACTGTACGCGCGCATATGATCCACGAGCGGCAGGCGTTCCGTTCCTGTCTTGACTTCATAACAGCCTGTTTTATGCGCGCGGGTGGCAGACGCAGCGGGCAGCGGACGGCGTTGGAATGCGGCGAATCAAAGTACTTGTTTTCATTTCGGACGACTTCAGTGGCGTTCGTTATGGGTGGATTATACGTTTAACTGTACGAGTATTTATGTCGTTGCAGTGGTGTGTCCCATGGTGTGCTCCAGTGGAGGACGCGGATAATGGGAGCGTGAACACAAGTCACGAAAGTCAGAAAGAAAGTCAGTGGCACGAAGAGGCAATGCGACTGTTGCTGCAACATGCTGCATTGGTGTTTGGTTCAGTACGGCTGGTTAATTTTTTTATTTGACGCATTGTATGAAAATGTTACTAAAAACAGATCTGCTAAGTGAATGGTCAAACTTGGCGGCACGTTTCCCTGCCCATGAACCTAAAAGAGCTGCAGAAAGCATCGTGTAAAGTGTCAGAAAAAACTTGCTGGTGGGGGAGGTGGGGAAGCGTTCGTTGTGCGACGTTGTCTGACAAAATTTGTTCAAAAATATTTTTCGCCGTCATTGCACTTTTTGGCACTTTGCAGTATTTTTCGTCATGTCTATGAGTTGCTGTCACCTTTATAAAAATACACACACAGGTGTCTGTATGTGTGTGCGCGGCACTATTCCATGTTTTTATGCGAGCGGCAGCTTGCTGTGCCGTTATTTGGGAGGGAGGGCGGAGTGGAGGTAACAAATTTCATAATATGCCATGCCAGAGTAATGACAACTATGATGACGATGTTGATGATGGCAGCGACAACTACGGCGACGTTGATGGATCCATGTCGGCCAGAGGATGCGCGGAGTGGGAGCAGGAGCGGGCACGCACAAAAAAACCCACGAAAATGAAAACGAAACTTTGCTAAACGTACAACACAAAAGCGTAGCACACACACCGCCACTCAAACTGTTTTGCTTTTTTTTGTGGTGTTAGCAGAAGCTTGCGAAAAATGTTGAAAATTTGCTCTTTTCCTGGGCAGACGACGTGTCGCCGCTGGTGCGGAGTGGCGGCTAATAATGAGGCTCGTTTGTGCACGGCCACAAGTGGTCTGCGTCCGTCCTCAGTGTCACTCATGCTGCCGCCTCTCCCGTGCGGTAGGTCGGCTGCTGACAGTGGCGGTGGCGGTGGCGTTAACCGGGCGAAAATTATCTGCCAAAAATGGCGTAAAGAAAACTTGGTCCGCACCAAAGTTTTGAATAAATTACTGTTGGCTGTTGCGCGATGCGGTGCGAGTAGTGTTCATCGAAACTGTGGCCCCCCGACCCGCAGCTGTCTGTCTGCGCGCCTGTCTGTCGGCCCAGCATGAATGCAGCGTAATCAATGCGCTGTTCCAGGCTCTCGTTCGCACCGCACCCGCACTCAAGGTGACAACTAAAACAACAACCACAGGGGCAACTCCAGCACAACCAGCAACAACAAGTGCCGCAACTAATGAGGTGCACGTGTTGCACGCACACATGCATACAAATCAGCTGGGCGGCCGCTTACCCAATTCGCCCACCCGCCTGTCCCCCGCCATCTCCACAACTTGGCGCACCAGTTCTGCTTCGTCTTCGTTTTGGGTCTCGATTCTCCTGCGTTCTTTACTTATTACGAAGTTGCACGCCTCGCCCACAGTCACTCCAGAGATGCCAAAAGTGAAGGGGCAGTGCGGCTCGACGCGGCAGCAAGGCTTAATGAGCTTTTAATAAAAGTTGCTCACTCCGCGCGCCGCGCTGCGAGACGGCACAGCACGCACATTCCAGAGCCTCGCACAATTTACTCGTTTTCGAAGCCCCTCTTCCGGCTGCTCCTCGATGTCGCCGCTGTGCGATGTTTGCTTTTGCCGTTCTTCGGCAGCAGAACGCATTTTCGGCACGGACATTTAATTTTCTCGCCCTGCCGCTGCAGCAGTCGAGCAAGTTTCGACGCGCCACGCTGCCGCGCCCATCACTCCACCCTCGAGTCGTAGGCGCGCTAACTGTTGTTGCGCAAGGCTAACTGTTCTTCGGAAGCGCAGCAGCACAGAAATGTGCAGAAAATTTGTCGCGCGCTTTAATGATGGCGCAATTTGTTTGTTCTACGGTTTTCTGTTGTTGCTTTTTTGCGCAGCACCTATTTGCCATTGTTGCTGCTGTTGTTGGCTGTGGTGTTGGGGCTGTTCGGCCCGATGTGTGCTGTGCAGTGATGATTATTTGGTTTTAATCGCCACTTCGGCAACTACGTGTCCGCAATTTAAAGGCCGCTCGCTCGAATCCGATGCTGCGCAGCCTCGCTTGGTTGGCGGCGGGGGCGCGCGACATGCAATGAAAGCAAAGATTAGCCGATTAGACGATTATCTGCGTATGTGTGGAAGCTCGAAGAGGAAAGATCCTTCAGAATGGACGCCAGCCTGGAGGTACACAAAATATACATTTTAATTTCGTCGACGTAAGTGTTCGTTTATCTGCGTTTAAAACAGTATTTGCAATGAACAAAAAGGTATTAACGGTCCTGGCAGCGAACCTAACCTCACAATCTGGCACCGGATCGCCACGAAAAACGGATTGCGCGAATTGTTTACGCTGAATAAACACGAATTCAAACTCGATCTCAGCTCCACATCACCGCCACTCATTCGAGCGCACGCATCGCTCATTGTCAGCGCTTTTGGGCAGCAACTGTCGCCGTTGCCGTTGCCGCTGCCACTGTGCCGCAATGGCGCAATTTACTATGATAATTTACTCAAACGCGATTAAATAAATATCCCGGCAGCGTAGAAGATGCGGCAGACGACAGACGACTGAGGACGGCACGAGGAGTGCGTGAAGAGTTGCCGCCGCCGTGATTACGTCTACGTTGAGAGCGACGTGCAGTGACGGTAGCGAGGCCGCTGGAACCGCCGGTGTCCTTAAATCACGCGTAATGAAGTTGTCGCTGTTGCTGTTTACATTTTATCGCTCATTATTTTTACATTCCACAGTTGCGAATAAATTACAACAACACTAGCGAACAAAGCAGACCCCATGCAGCAGCCAACACAAAGTGACACCGCATTATCCGAGTAGGGCGCACTCAAATAAATACACACAGCGATATATTTGGCGTTGGCGCAGCGGGGCGGCGGCCAGTCTGCGTGCCGCAGGGAGATAAATGAGCGTTTTGTGTGAAATTTAGAAATTGCTTTCGCAATGAATCTCCTTTCATTTCGAACACAAAATTTAAATTTACTCCGCCAGCGCCACCGTTCAGCCAACTCGTCTGCCTCATCCTTTATCACTGCGAATGCGAAGCGTGCGACTCGCAACATTCTAAGCGGGCAGCCAAAAGCGACTGCTTACTAAATGGCAGTGTTGTTGGTAAATGTAGGTGTGTGTGTATGTGCAATTATTTGCCTCGAAGTGGCGCCACGCGGCACTCATTAAAATTGCGTAAATTCTCGCCTCGCCGACTGCACCGGCGGCCATAGTTGGCACGAAAAGGCCGCCGAAAGGATGCGAAAAGGATGTGGCAAGCACGCGGTGTCGCCCGTCCATTGTAGTCGCCAAATTGAAAACACTCGAAACGGCGCGCGCTGCATGGCGGCGCACTGTGCAACCGGCGGCGGCGGCGGCGTTGTTGCACTTGAAAGCTTAATGCGATTTGCTGCAGTCTGTCCTTGAAAGCGCTGCGCGCAGTCAGGTGTGGCGCCACTCAGGTGGTGCGAATTTCAGCCGAGTGGAAAACTTCTGAATAAGCTGGAAGCGAAGTGTTTGAGTAGACGGAGCGTGCCAGCTGCTAAGGATTTCCGCGGCTGGCAGAACAAAGGACAGAAAGGACAAAGGACATGGTTGACTTGCGGTGAGAATGGGTTGGCGACGAACTTTCAGATGTTAGTAGTTCGTCACACTTTTGAAGAGTATTCATTGCAATGTTTTAAAGGTAGAAAAATGCATGTTCACAAAATTCAATTGAAAAGAAACATTTGTATTCGAAAGTGGATTTCTCGCTTAATCCAATTCTACATCTGCACGAAATATGGTCGACATTAATTTTGCCAAATTTTCTGGTTTTCTTAAAGAAATCCCCAGCAGCGACAGGCTTTGCTGCCTCACAAAATTCTCTGCCCCCAACAAATTATTGTTTGTTTTTTGTTTGTTGTCATAGCGCATAGCCAAAGCAAATACGTCTGCTCCATACACACACACGCACACACACAAACATAGCTACAAATTTAGTTATGCATGTTGCCATGCGAGTGTTGTTGCAATTCGCCACAAAGTCGCTAAGGTTTATGTCTGTCTGGCAACTTGGCCTTGTGACCCGAAAAGTGAAAGTTTGCAGTGTGAAAGCCAGAAACACAAAAGACTTGGGCGCCGTTGCCATGTCACAGCCATAAATAACGAACCCTTCACCCACCCGAAACAGGTCCTGTGCAGCCCGCTCAAGGTTGCATTGTGTATTATTGGGCGTTCGGCGCTGGAAGCCAGCAACAGTTCCTCGCAACGAAATGGTTTCTTTTGACATGCCGTGCTTCGCTGTGATTACCTTTTTAACAAACTCTGCTGTGCTATTAATTTTTCTATCATTTACATTCCGCCCGCGCGCCGACTGACGTGTGACGGCCAAGTGAGCAGTCGCACACTGGAAAGCACAAAAATTACAGATGAGAAAATGGTAATTTGTCGCTGCTGGTTTGTTTGCCAGCGAGCGTCAATCAAACTTTTCGATTTGACGGCAGCGCGACTGTGCCCGCGGACGGAGGCCAGTGGCACTTATTGCCCGACATACACCCACAACAAGTAATCGGCACAAGACATGTCGGAGCAGAAAAGCCCAAAACCAATTGTGGCTCTTTACTTTTGTGCTGTCGAACATAACCAAATGATTTGTCAATGATTTAGTGAGCAGACGATTTGCAGTTCCTCTGCGGTTCACACTCTGCGATGAGGAGTTCGTCCGAGATCGCAAAATGAATCCAAAAATTATTAAATGCAAAGCGTGGCTTTTCAAAGGATGCAAAAGGGCTAGTGCACTCGTTTCGAAAAATTCTGCTTTGATGCTTTAGGCGGCAACAAGCCAATAGCATGAAAAGCAAGTAAAAGTCCCGAGCCCAAAAGATGTGAACCCTATAGACTATATAGACACACTATAGTCAAACGCGCTGAAACATTAATTCATCTTCAGCTTCAGAATCATGTCGAGAATCACGTGAAGAGACAATTTTTTATTGTGAAAACTCCCATATTGCTGCGAAAATTTTTTTTGGTTTTGCATGCATTTTTATAACATTTTGAATAAATTAGAAAAAGCGCGAAGAGTGGGTTTTCGTACGCAATTTCGCATGCAAACTAAGCGAAACGAATTAAATGAGAATTCGAGCGCTTGCATGTGTATGAATGCAGCACATGCAGCGGCAGCAGCGCAGCGCATATCAGCCAACGCGCGTCTCTAAGCGCGCTTTGACGCTGTTAAATTGGCTTAAATGCCGCACATTAAAAATTATGCAAAATGACGGAAAAATGTCAAAAGCAAGCAAAATAACGTGAAAATGCCAAAGAGGATGTGACAAGCGCAACAACAACTATAACGCAGGAGAGGGGGCGAGCAAGGTCGGTTCTGGTGCTGCGTCAAGTGCATCCAAATTTGCAGCGAGTCGTAAAAATGCGCGCAAATGGCTGAAAAACTGCTTTGGCGCTTGTTGATGATGTTCTCACACACACGCGCGCACCTCCCACACACATTTATACAAGTGTGTGTATGTATGTATGTACGAAGACAGCGCCCTGCACATTTAATTTATTTGCAGTTCGTTCGTTCCTTCGCCATTTTGCCATCCACAGCATTCCTCGTGGATGTTTTTCTTTTGCGGTGTGCGGCGGAGGGACGGAGGGAGCGGCAAGCGCACCGTACTTTTTTGGCTTTCAGCGTTGCGGTTGTGCTATCGATGTCCTCGCGCATTGTTGGCCGTGTGTTGCATGTTAATGTTGCAGCTGTGTCGCACGACCTTGTTGCCGTTGCATGCATTAATTTCAGTGCGTCGATTTTGCGCCGGAGATGATTTCGAGCTCGTCTAGAGAACTCTCCAGCCAGCCAAGTGGCCGGACATGCCGCAGCGGTTAATTGCCGGTGACAGGTGCACGACGCAAAACAAGTGAACGACCCGTTAAATCGATGCAAAGCGATTCCCAGTAAGCCGCGCAACCACGACGCGAAGCGGCACTGGACGTGCGCATTTAAATACCAAAGCAGCAACAAACACACTGAAAGTGGCAGAAGACAGAAGGTAACAAGGAAACGAACGAGCGAACAAGCAAATAACACAAGTAAGTGAAATCCCCCAGAACGCGTTTACTTACTTTAAATTGCCACCAGCAACAACACAAACACTCGTTTGACGACCGTGCAGGCGTCGGGCCGGGGGAATGCTTTGAGTGGGGTCACGGGCGTCGGCGCTTATTGCGCTCATCATAATCAGCGGCGGCGAATGAGCTCAATCAGGACAGCAGCCAGCCGAAGCTGCCCCAGTGGAATGGCAGTTGGCGACGGCAGCGCAGTCCCGGCGGCAGAACGAATTATTACCATTTTTAAATGCCGTCGAAGGGAAAACAAATATCAGCGTAAAGTTCACAAAGAACATTCAAACGAGAGGAGACAAATAATAAAATCAAATAAAAACAACTAATAAAAAATTCAAGGGAACATTTCATGAAAAGGAAAGTGAGGGAGGAAAAGGAAACAGTAGAGGACATGGAAATGGAAAATCTGAAATAAAACAAACAGAATTACGCTTGCACAGAGCGCTGAAGTGTGGCGTGGGTTGCAGCTGAAATGGCTTAAGCCGAGACAGACGAGGTTGCTTGGCTTCTCAGTAGCAGCGACCGAAATCGAAAAAGGGACCTGTTGGCACAATTAGCCGCAAAAGGCATTAATGAATCGAAAGATGAACCGTTCGCAACAAAACATTTATGAGAAGCTGCGGACGAACCCGGATCCTTATTGAAGCAAAGACTGTGTTTCCGCTCTCAATGCTGGCTGAAACTTTCAATTTTGAACTGTCAATTGTTCACCTTAAATTGTTAGCAAATTGAAATAGCATTAAAGTAAAACACTAACAAAATATGCCTTTTCTGATAGAAGAACAATTGACTACGAGTAAGAAATAATTTTTTCTTAACCCTTTCGCTACAGATTTTTACTGGGGAAAGTTAAAATTTGAAATTTTACGTCTTAGGCTTCTATGTTGTTATATTAGCAATATTCCATAAGACATTTTTTAATTTTTATACTCGGACCCTGTATTTTAGAGTGTTTTTCTATGAGAGCCACCACATCGTTGTGGCTGTAATAATTACTTAAACATACAACTTTTTATGAAAATTTGAATATTTCTTCATTTACTTCAGCCAAAATTAAAAAAAAAAGTATCTAAATTGAAAGAAAACGTCAAATTAAAAAGTTCTCTAATTTTTTCTGCTTCTTCTTCTTTACTATGTCAAGATATACCATTAAAAAAAGTGTATACTTCTCTTCTTTAAACTTAAATACTCAGTTTATTAATTTCGTATTTTTCCGAAAACTTCAAACTATTCTAAAGACCAACCAAAAAATGTATTCTTGCAACCATAGAGGATGCAGACGTCCACAAAGTAGCATGTTGCCATATGGCAAAAAAATAGGTTAACCTTCTGCCTGTCCCTTGGGATCTATTTGACCCCAGATAGAATTTAAAAAAACGGTTGAGCGGTTTTGTGTGCTCGTTTACTTGTGTTATTTAGTGTTAATCGCACTTACAACCCATTTCTTTTGTGATATATGAGTAACATTTCTTCATGTTTTGTTAGTAAATTATATAACCGTTTGGTTGGGGTCATACTGACCCCAAAGGACAGCGAACGCAATTTTGAGCAAGGGACAGGCAGATGGTTAAGAATGGCCAAATTAAATCGGCTTGAACTAAATCTAAATCCGACTTTGCGTCTAAAGTGGAAAAATTCCAAGGGCACCAATTCTTGGCGACTTCTTTGCGAGGTCCACAATTGGTTTCGTCGTTACTTGTCACGCACTTTGCGCGCTTGGAGATGTGATTGGAGAGGTCTTCAAAGAAATTGTTTCCATAAATATGTCCAAACCAACAATTCAGTGAGCAAATTTTGTTGTTCTTTTTGGCGCTTGCCAGTTTCCGTGTTGTGCAGATCTTGTTTGAGAGGTGAACATGGACTTTCGACGAGTTCGGGGTCTGTAAAGTGGCCAAGTCGAACGAATGTCGACAGTGCTATCGATTTTGTAAATTTGATCATTTTAATAGCAACACTTGGCACAGTGACTTTAGGCACTTTCGGCAACGTCCATCACAATTATTTATTCAAATAGGTTCCCTCGGTCTCTCTCCGTCTCTCTTCACGCACACCCTGCGAGAGCCCGCAATTTATTATTTATAGAAAATCGCAGTAAAATATAAAATATAATTTGACTTTTTATTGCCACCATAAATTTCGTATTAATTAAATGAAAAGAAAAATGTTGCAGCGAATTCCCCGCAGTGACATTGAAACAATGCAGCTTGCATACGTCACATGCGCAGACACACACACACACACACACACACACACACATACACGGACACGCTCCAATGCATTTGCATGAGCGCAGGCCGGTGAGCAGCGTTCGAATGTTCACTTTGCTGTCGACGCGTCTGTCGCGCATCCGGCGGAATGCCAAATTGAAGTTTCTCGTTTTTCGGCGAAACGCGAACGCGCATTTTAAATCATTTAATGTGCGATTCCCCAAAATGTGCCGTTGCGGGAGGGGGACGCGGCAGCTGGAAATAAAATGGCGCACACAAACTGCGCAAACTGGTTGCGCTGTCGTTGTTGTCCATTAAATTATGCAATTTATTTGCTATAGCGGCGACAATAAAATAAAAATTGAATGTGTACTGGCAACAACAACAAAACTCGATTGCACAAAATGCGGAAAAAATTCGTATTTTTGTTATGCAGAAATTTCATAAAATTGGAAAGATTATTGTAGGGGAAAATATACAATTTAGCAGGATGCAGGATATTGGCATTGCGATGCCGCCCAGGGTGACCGTACGTCGTCGTGACCTAGGAAATTCCGCGTGCGACTGCTTCGTTCCGTTTGACTTACATTCCAGGTTGGATGGTCGCCTCAGCAGCGCAGCACTGGTCACTCTGGACATGCGGGAAAATAATAAAACCTGGCAATTAAATGAAAAAGTGTATTTTGTAGAGAATTTAAGCCAGAAATCTGTGATGTAAGCACTGACGCTGGCTTAGTTGTGTCTGCGGCGTGAATTAACGCGGGGAGCGGAGAATGAATCTGCAGCGCGATATCAAAATGCAGTTGAGTAGTTGAGCTGCAGTGTTCAGCAGTTGTTGTTGGATGTTTTGTTGGCATTTGATTAAAGCTGAGCGATGCTCGGCATTTTTCCACATCCTGCAATGGAGCTTCCGGGCTTGGTTCGTTTGTGGCGCGGAATATGTAATGCCGAAAAGAGGGCGTGGTCAGTGAGGAAAGTAGAAATTTGCGCACATTCGATAATTTACGAAGGAGTTGAGATAGCGCAACAAAGAACTCAATTGAGGTATCGAAATGGGCGTGTTTTATGAGAAGAATGGATATACGATGTGAGGAACGTCCTCTTAGTGACCGATGCAGTGGGTCTCATGTACCTATTTTTGTCTGCAGCACAGTTTTTGGGTAAAATTTGATTAATTTAATTGAAAGAGGCCAGATCAATGGG
Organism: Melieria picta; assembly: GCA_964056695.1. Taxonomy (NCBI): domain Eukaryota; kingdom Metazoa; phylum Arthropoda; class Insecta; order Diptera; family Ulidiidae; genus Melieria; species Melieria picta. The sequence continues at coordinate 133,652,824 of OZ057399.1, read as the reverse complement.
CGTGCCCTTGGTGCAAGGCATAAACAAGTCGACCAAGAGCGACTGAAGTGCTTCAGTAGTAGTTTGGAGAGAAGTCGACAAATGCAGGACATGTGTGTGTGTGTGTGGTGTTGAGCGTTGTCGGAGGATTAGCGCGAAAGTATGCAAAGCTGCTTGCATAAGTGACGCGCTTTTCGGCCGATTGGTTTTGCAACTCAAATTAGATGAATTTCAACAGCTCGCAGTACAGTTGCGCATGAAACCAGCACCCACCCCGTACCACCCCGCTTTCCGCCTCCTTGCATTTCCTCGGCGCTCCCAGAAGTGGCTTTTGTTGGTGGTGGTTTCGCGGCAGCGTCTCATGTAGCTGGTGTGGCTTTGTTGCTGTTGCTGTTGGCGGTGTTGTTGGGTGCTGTTGGGTGCGTGTCGCATTCATTAGTGATGGTGCAAGTGTTGCACGTTGCACGTACAAATATAATTTATCACTTTTGAAAACAACAATAACAACCTGAAATGTTGGAAGAATAGGCCGGGAGCGCGAGGGGATCTGTGCAGCGCATTGGCAGCAGCTGATAAGACAAGACCGTCAAGTTAGTAAAACAAATGAGGCGCATTCGTCGAACGTGGTAAGTGGCGGTGAAGGGGCTGCGTAAAGAAAAAACGTAACGTTAGACGCAGGCAATGGCAACGCATGTGCCCATGGACACGTGGCCCGAGCTGCCAGCGCGCCACTTCAAGCGCTGCGGCGAGTGACGAGGGGTGCGCTGCATGGCCGCACGGCAACGTTAATGCCACGGCCCACATTGCTGCTTGCATTTAAGTTTCTAAACGCTTCGCAGTTGCGCCAAATCCAGGGGTTAAGTCAACAGACGGCACAGCAACCAGCAGCACTTGGCAGAGGCACAACACAAATCGTAGAATTTACACAACTGCTCCCGTGTTGAAGTGTTATTTGCGCGTTGCACCCACCCACCCGCCGCACCGTTCACTATTTACACAATTTATAAGGTTACAGGATAGCTCGACTTGTGGTTGTTGCTGTGTTATTGTTCAACGCATTCTCAAGCAATTTCGCTAAGCAAATAAGGGTGGACGTTGACGTCGCATGGAGGGCACTGCTGAGCTCAACTGGGATCGACCGTGAATTGGAGAGGGGAGTGAAATTAGCGCAAACAGGGATACAATGACTTGTGTCAATATCTCAAAAAAAACACCCGCCGCTTAAGTTCAGATGTTATCCACTTTAAGACTGTGCCGAGGGTTGGTTTGCGGGCTCGGCACATGAGCTCCAGCCGAAGCGCGATAGGGGTGCGCTGCGATTCGATGCAGGTTCACAATTAAAGTTGAAGACATTCGTTAAGCCGAAAATCGATTGAAGTCCGGGCCTGTCGGCATTGAAAGTGCTGGGGGCTAGACTAGCAACACAATTACTGTTTTTCATTTAAGTTGTTGTGTTTTGAGGAGCTGTAATGAGATAGAATTCGTGCCGAGTGAAAGTTCCTATTTGCGGAAAAATAAATGATCAATGCGCTCACTGCGCGCTGCCTGCCGCACTTCCTCTTTTGCAAATTGAATTGCCGGCTGCCATTCGTCCGACGCGTTTGATTACATTTTCCGCACTTGACGTGCTCGTCGCTTCACGCTCCAAGCTCCACGTTCCGCACTGCAATTCTGCGCGGACTTTTACACACGCGGCAAATTGCGCGAAATGGAAATTCAAATTTTTCACAATAAATGCGAACCGAAATGAAATTTTCGACTGAGCGCTGCAACTGCTGCACTCGGTCCGCCGCTCCCGTCCGCTGTGGTGCTTTGTTTTGAACGAGTTTATTTATTGCTATTGTTGTGTTACTATTGTGTTGAAAATATTCCCAAACGTAACAAAAACTTGCGAAACATTTGCCCCGAAATTGAAATAAACTCGCGCACTCACATTCTCACATTTTGCTGGGCGTGCGTCTGCACACACACACACACACACACCATGAGCGGTGCTGTTGTCTGCCGTTGTTCACATGTTGCACTGCAGCCGCGTCGAAGTCTGTGCAACAATTTCTGCTGGTCAAGCGATGGCGGGCGCGGACGCGGAGCTATTAAAATTGACACAGACTCTGTTCGCTTCAAAATAAATGAAGTAAATGAATGCAGCGAACAGTGTGTGCGAGCAAAGCGAAGGGAGCGCGCCGGCGATAGGCGGCAGGCGGCACGCCGGCAGTAGACACAAGAAGCCGCAATGAAACGACGCCGTAATCCACCACCACTATGCGGTATTTATAACCTGCAGCCGCACCCGCCCACCAACCGGCCGCTCTGCATCAGCGGCGGTGTGTGCGATGTGCCTGCGAAGGAAATTGCAAACAAAATTGCAGCTTCCTGTCAACGGCACAACTTTCGCACCTCCTCCCTCCCACAACGCTGCCGCACTGTGCCCTTTTTTCGTTTCTCTCCGCTTTTCCTTTAATTTTTGTTGTGTCTCTTCAAAACTAAAGTGAAGCGCAAAAATAAAATGTACACACATTGAGAGGCGAAATAAAAGAGTGTTGACAAAGGCAGAGCCCGAGCAGCGAAATGCGGGGAGTGTGGCTGAAAAGGGAAAATAAAGAACGAGCTAAAAATAATAGGAGCGAAAGGCGGACGGTACAAAAATGGCGCAAGTCGCATGCAAATTGCAAAAACGTGACCACAACTTTGAATGCAAAGTATTGGCAACAGCAACAGCGGCAGCGACGACAACGTCGGTCAGCGGAAATGTGTGAAATTTGCAGAAAAGAACGAAAAAATTCGACTGACAGCGGCAAAGTGGCAAAAAACGCAGCAACAACAGAGAGTGTGGTTTGAAAATGACGACAAAAAATACTTTTGCAGTCAGCCGGAAGCGGAACTGGTGCCGTCACCGGCGACACGTTTCGCACGAGCATAGCACAACTTCCGCTCACACACAATTCCAGAACAAACACAGCCAGTCACATAGCCACAGCCAGCTGCACAGCGACAGCCTGACCTGGGGCCCTTCACAGTTGTTGTAGTTGCAGTTGCAATTGCATTTACATTTGCATTTGCAGATAATCAATCGAGACTAATAGGCAGAACATGGTTAATTGTTGTTTATTGGAACAATAAGGAGGGAGACGAGCGAGAAAGGTTGGCGCAACGATTAGACAAACAAACTGCTAACTGAAAAGCTTTCCTTACTTGATTTCTAATTAATTTCGACAAATGTGCAGCTACGCCTTGAAGTATGCAAGTATTTTTAGCCAGTGTTGGCTCGCACCCACACGAAGCACTGACAACAGCAAGTAAAATCGTAACATCCCCTGCAAGACAGGTACCGGTTAGATTACCAGTCATCTAACTGGTAGCACTGTGAAAGTTTCAGTTACCGCTTGTTCTGGAGTTTCTATCACTTTCTTAAGGGCGATGGGAAAAAAATGACTGAAACTCATGTATACATGTGACCTTCTATCCCATTCTCATACATTTGTTTGCCAACATATTTCAGACATATGCTTATCTCGCTCACTCTCGTTAGCAGTACTGGGTATATTACCGATAAAATACCCGAAAGTTTTCCCAAATGAGTAACGTAAGTATCGGTTATATGTATCATATAAACCAGTCACTCTCGTTAGCACTACTGGGTATATTACCGGTAAAATACCCGAAAGTTTTCCTAAAACAGTAACGTAAATATCGGTTATAGGTAACATATAAACCAGTCACCTCTACCAAATATTTTAGCCACTGCTATTTTACCAATAAAATAACTAAATGATTTGTTTTTAATTAAAAAATGCTTTATTATAATATTATTTTGCCGAATTTTTACATTTACATTTTTTTTGCTTTACCCGATTGTGACAGCGCTCTACCACCTTTTTCATCCGCTTCTCAAACGCCATTTGACCGTGGGCCTTGAATGCATCTAAAAGAGAGAACACAAATTATGTTTTATCACTATGTATAGCTACTTGTAAGAAAAACGTTTGCAGACAATGGTAATTCTGTCACTCCTACCTTGTGAAAATTTTAAAATAAATCATCGAGAGCACTTTGACTGATTTTGTGGCGAATTGCCCATGACATAACCTCAAAACATTTGTCCTGGACAATGTGTTCGCCCCCATCAGCAAAATGCTCGCTGCTAGCCTCTTTCTCACTTACTTCATAAAATAATTAACACGTTTATACTTATCTTCTTTAATTTTGTGGTTTCTCCGCGCTTTATTTTGCAAATATTTTTTCAGCTTCTTGTCCAGCAGCTTCAAATTTCACCAAAACGCACAAATTTCACAAATCTGACATATTCATGATGACAGGTGACTGTGACGTATATATTTGTTTCACTCTCACAAATGGAAGAATGAATTCAATTGAAATGTAAAGGAGTTCTTTCACTCTTGCGAGTAGTCAATGCCCGAAATTGAAATGCGCGCGTAACGGTAAATGTGGTCATCATGTGGGGAATTAGTTTTAGTTAGTTTTAGTTTTTTTAATACTATACTACTTTTTTGGGGGTTTTTTACTATTATTTTCTTTTTTGCAATGAATGTTGACAACTATAGATTGAGTTACATGAAAATGGTTGCATAATACGTTCTACTATAAGCAACTTTTTCACATGATGCCCATTGCGAGTAATAGTACTATTAGAAAGCAACTGTCTATGTATTAGTTAAGACAAAAATTGTAAGCATGTGTTGGAGTTTCCGTCACCTCCGTCTTGCAGGGATATCTGTTGAGTGTTTGAATTCATTTTGTGTTTGAGAAATGTTTTGAGTTGGGTTTTTCATTATGCAACTTTTCGTATTGTCGTTGTCGCTGTTGTTGTTGTTGTTGGTGCTGGTGTTATTTGTATGAAGGATTTCTATTTAAAAAATGGGCAAATAGATGGAAAGTAGACAGAAGCGAGGCAGGTAGGACACGAGACGGCCGACCGCAAATTTAATAAATCTCTCCGCATGCTCCGCGAAAAGTTGTTTTCAGATTTGTGCGTTTCGCGTCAATCGATGGCGGAACGTTCGATATTGTTGTCTCACGTCGGACAGACGGCAGGCATCCTTGAGGCTGTGTGCAGTCAAGGAGACGCGCGCAAACAAATGCAAAACCAGGGCGTCGGCGAAGGCAGCGAGAAACGGCGGCCATTGCGCAGCGAAAGCGAAAAAAGAAAATTACGCACAGAAAATACAAAATATAAATAAATTGAGCGGTCCTTAGAGTATGTGTGTGTTTGTGTTGTTGTTGTTGTGCTTGTATGTAGCTGTGCGTGTGGAAGCTCTTTTGTCGAGTGACGCCAATTATTTTGGCACAAACAACAGCATTCTTGCATTCTATATGTGTGAAAATATTGAAAATAAAGTTGTTGTTCTTGTCGTTGCTGCCGTTCTTACAGTTTCCCTCTGCGGGCTGGATACTTTGTGTGTGTGTGTGTGCAATTCGTTGCAAATTGAATACGTCGCCGGGCCGGGGGTGACGAGGCGGTATGACGGACGCGTGTGTGTTTGTGCGCTTGTTTACATATGCAACACTCGCATTCAGCGTTATTTATGGAAAGAAGTTGCTGCACGTGAAGGCCTTCTCTGCATTCTCCGCACTTTCCTCCTCATCATCTTCTCACTTTCGTCTGTGAGTGCGAAATTAAATGGAAACTCAAAAATTCACTTATGACTTTTGCAACGAATACAAACGAACGCGACGGCGACGGTCGAGAACGACAGCAATGTGGCGCAAATGACTGTCGCACGTGTCGTATGACAGTGCAACTTTGTGTAGGAATCCACTATGCGAACAGTTGAAGGACACTGCAATTGCGCACTTAATAAACTGCAGCCCCGACACACTCACACACACACACACATAGTTGGATATTTACGATCGCACTTGGCAGCACAAATCCCAGCAGCTGAGCAGCTGGCTGCCGTTTGCAGTTTGTTGCTGGCGTGGGCGGTGTCGAGCGTCGGAATGGTTGTGTTAATTGCTTTGTTCTTGCTGCGTGTTCATATCGGCGCACACACACACAGCCGTGCATATGTTTTTAGTTGTGCACTGAGCGCCGCGTAATCCGTGCCGTGTTTGTTTGCTCGTGCGACTTCTTGCACATTTATTGATGTCGCTTCAGGAGGTTTTTGCTGTAGTTTTTGCAGTTCTACTCTGGGGAGCTACGACCACTTCAGGCTGTCGGTATGTCGGCAAAACTCGATGTGTATTATCTGCGGCTCTGCAACTGTTGTTTCAATTAATACAAGAAAGAAAGCAGCAGATTGCATGCGTCAGCGAGGGTTTTCCAAAACAGCTAAAAGTTCTCCAAATTCAATTTCAGTCGTTTACAAATCTATTACATTGCCAGATGGAGTTGTGAAGTTAGGGTGCGAAAGGTTGAAATACACATAAAGCAGACAAGACTCGGGGCACTATGGCGTGCAAAGACTCCAAGTATTTGGAACCAAAGTAAAAGCGCTTGGATATTTCTTCAAAATATGTATTTTCAATACATTTTCGACAGGTATTTCTACCGATATTTCAATGTCAGATAGAGTTTAACGAGGAACTAGCATTTTTACAAAAACAATTTCCATGTACAGGGTGTTCCATCTGTACTTGACACTTGCTGCCGTACTTGCTTCTTCTACAGCGTTTTAGAAACGTCTATTCAGTACAATTTAAACCATGGAACGCTTGGAATATGGCAAAAAGATGCTTGAATTGACGCAAAATGAATCATCTCCAAAAACGGCGATTTCGACTGGCCTCCTCGCTCGCCCGATTTAAAATCGCTGGATGTTTTCCTCTGGGGCTATTTGAAGAGAAAGGCGCCTCAAACAAGACTCTCTGAAGGAAATCGGCGCCATAACTCCATAAATACTCCAAAATATTATGAGAAATGCAGAAACAGAGCCCAAATGTGCATCACTGGACATGGTGACTACTTATCTTCTCGATATTGTTCACGCTCATTGATCTAATAAATTGTATTGAATCTAATAAAATTTTAACCGGAAGAAATTGAAACTGTTGCATTTTTCACTAAGTTATTCATAGTTCTCATGTGTCGAAAACACCGTGCGACAAAAATAAAAAATGTTTCACACCGGAAAAAATCCATATGGGCGTGAAACTAGAGACCAAACATAGTAATACTGCGTACTCAGTTTTTTATTTCTACATCCGTTGTCCTTTTAAAAGGACTTCAAAATTTTGAAGGGGATAAAAATTAAAAAAAATATAAAAAATACTTCAGAATATGGCGATATGTTCTCGCTTTATTGATTTTGTATCTTTTTATTATTTAAAATACTGATACTCAAATAAATTAGAATTTTTGTACTTCATTAGAATTGCAGCTTCCGTCTTTTTTTTAATAACTTTCGAACTAATAAAGTTAGAGTAATGAAATTTTGACACGTGATCAGGGAGATTTGGGGTTTTAACAAACTTACTTTTTAAGAAAATTCGATGTAAAGTTTCAAGGATATAAAGGATCAAATGAGTCAAAGGACCTTTTTCATATCCTTTTTCTACAAATAGATAAAAAATTAATTTTATTTTAATTCTTGAGCCTTTTCTCTTTCATTTGATATACATATCGGCATATTCTAACGAGGTTAAGTATTTTTTATATTTTTTTTAATTTTTTATCCCCTTCAAAATTTTGAAGTCCTTTTAAAAGGACAAAGGATGTAGAAATGAAAAACTGAGTACGCAGTATTACTATATTTGGTCTCTCGTTTAACGCACATATGGATTTTTCCCGGTGTGAAAAATTCTGTCGCACGGTGATATAGATGGAACACCTTGTATGATCAACCACTGACGCGCTGAACAGTCGTGCAACTTAATACCACTATGGGGCGATCAGTCTATGCCTTTGCCTCATTACCTATGAATCACCTTATGCAATGCAATATAATTATAAGTTATCAATAAAGAAGTCACAGTCACATTCCTTACACAGAAGTCTGGACACTTGAACTTACTCAGAGATTGCACAAATCGAACTGTCAGTCAGTGTGAGTGTGAGTACGCTACAGTGCTGGTGGAGATTTCTAAAATGCAAATTGAAAATTAAAATGAATTTTCAAGTCTTCAATGGCACAAATATTAAACGCAGAGGGAGCGAGCGGCACTGGACGAGCATGGAATTGTTTGTAAAATTTGCAGAAGCGTCACTTTTCATAAATTTTAAATCAGTTTTAGGTTGCGTCCTTCACCGCGCGCCCCGCCCGGCAGCGATGGCGTTTGTTGTCGCTTGTCAGCCGCACGGAGCCGACGTGCTCCTCGTACATCAGTGGCGTTGTGCGAGTGCGTCCACTGTTGCCGGCGCAAAGTGCGAATATTGTGAAATGTGATGCGTGCCAGCCGGCAGCCGGAGCTGGCAGCGCCAAGACAGCGGCTGCCAGCGCTCGAGTGCGCCTCGTGGTTGTTGCAGCAGCAAGTGACATAATTGTAAGCTGTCATGTTGCACTTCAAATGCAATATGACAAAAATTGAAATTTATGTGCATTTTTGAGCTTCGGTCTACCGCTGCCAGCAACCACACTTATGCACTCTCACGCACACACACACGCACGCGCACTTGTGTGTTCTGCAAAACTAATTTTGCCAATTGGCAGAATGAAAAACGGAAATTTGCTATTTTACTTATATGCGCTCGGGGCCGCTGTCCTGGCGAGTCTAGTGCAAGAATCTGTGTGTGTGTGTGTGTGTGTTGTGCATGAATATTTAAAGCATGAAATACATAAATTAAAGAAATGGCAGTCACTGGCTGTGGGGCACAGTGGGCCAGTGCGGTGCGCGCTCTATGCGGCCTGGACGGCAGGCGAAATTTTCAGATACATAAATCATAATTAGCAGTAAATCACTTTCTACATGCTGCACACACTCTCAAGCACACACACGCATACACGCACACACGAACGCTTATGACTGTATCAATTTAGTATTAAAAAGCAATTTGCGCAGTTGTTAAAGCGGCAGAGTGTAAATCATTGCACGCTCCGGCGCCACATACTTAATAACTTTCAGGACTTTTGTCGCTCTGAAAATTTAATTCGGCCTCTGACAGGAACAACTCTACGTTTTGCAGTCTGAATTTTCGCCGCCAATGCAATTCTGTATTATGGAAAAATTAATAAGGCTTCTGGTGCGAAACACACGCACAGAGCTCAATTGGAAAAATTTTAGACATATTTTTAAGTCTGCCATTCTTTTCACTTCTCCTTGCACCCATCCACTGCGAGTCAAACAGTCAGTGCGACGGCTGCTGATGACTTGACGCTATTAATAGCGCAAGACGCCTGAGCGTATGTGAAGTGTTATTGTGCTTTTTTCGTCCTTACCTGCATACGAACACACTTTCCTACTTAAGCTTTTGTGGCTGGGTTGGCTTAAAGCGCAAAGCAAATTGACAGCCAAATGAATCACCGCAGGAAGTCGTAACAAGTTTGCCTCCCCTCGAGAACTGCAGCGTGGAGGCAGGCGAAACATGATTAAATTCTTTAATAAATATAAATCCAGTACAATGCGATCGAGATAAAAAGAAAGCAAAGCCAAATGAAAAGAAATCACGGAAAAGTGCCAAAGTCGAATAAAGTGTGAAAGCGAGGGCCTTTAATACTAGAATGCCCAAGGTAGTCATTTTGACTACATTGAGGTCTTTTATTGTAAATAACTTTTGTTGCATCGCTTTCTAAAAAAATATCTTACGTGACTTTTATTAATTTTTAAAGCTAAATGGAATAAATAAATTAAAAATTTTGTAAACAAATTTTTTACCATAATTTTGCAAAATTTTCCTTAAATGCCCAAAAGTAGTCATTTTGACTACCTATATAAAATTTTCACCAAATCTTACTGATAAATAGACAAATATGCATCTTCAATTGCGAAATATGAAAATATCAAATAATTGCAAACATTTAAAAAAAAATAATATCATAGTAGGCTGTGACAATTCTCAAGTTTTTCAATTCAAAATTCACTCATAAAATTCATTCAAAAATTCCAAATTCCAAATTTCATTCCATTTTATCCCATTTATGTGTAAAGTACGCTATTTTATTTAAATTAATTTACTTTGTAAACCATAAAAAATAAAAACTAAATGCTTATTTTAGTTTAAGGGATGAGCAACATGCGGCCCGTTAAACATGTTTATGCGGCCCGCCAAGCATTTCTAAAATTGAATTTATTTTATCGGTTTTGTTCTAATATTTATTATAAATAAAGCTTTGTAAATTATTAATAAGTATTACTTTATGTTGGGCCCGCCAAAACATTTTACAATTTAAATTGGCCCGTTGATTAGAAAGGTTGCTCACCCTTGAACTAAATGATTATCTTAGTTTAATCTCGTGTACATTTATTCATATTTGCTACTTAAAAACCAATAAAATTAAAAAAAGTCAGTAAACAATAATGTCAATCAATCAATCAATAGTCAAAATGACTACATATGGGCATTTTAGGTAGGTCAGATTGTCGGGCATTCTAGTGTTAAAACGGTGGCTTCGGCAGAAAGGGCTGCAGAAAAGGTCTTCACATACTTACTGAACTCCAGCGTCCAGCTCCGAATCGAAACGAATTCAACGCGATGCGAGTGGCAGCCTGCCGCAATACTAAAGCCGCGACGGGGAATATCCCTTTGTGCATTGCCAATATTTAACGAAATGATTGCCACCTAAAAATATGCAGTAGACAGGGCAGAAATCTGGCAGTTGGGTTTTCGGGCACCGACAACACCCTGTGCGCTCTGGGCTAACGTAACGAGTTCTAGAGAGAGACAGAGAGAGAATAAAGAGAACGAAAGAGAAGTAGCACTGAACAAGTTGCGCAGTGAGGAAAAGCGGAAAATTTCTACCGAAAACATGCATTGATTTTCTGTATTCAACGCTGATGCGCTCGGAGCGCATGAACCGAAACATGCATTGGCGCTCAGAGCGCAGCGCACGGCGCGAGCGTTGTGTATAACAGTTGGCCGCTGGAAGCGCTGCCTCCAATTGGAGTTCAGTCTGCGGGTGCAAAGCAACTTGGCAACATGCTGCTTGTGGCTGTAAATGTTGCAAATGGTGGTTTCTGGCTTTTGAGTAGTGAAAACTTGGCACTTTAATTGGAAATGGAATTGAATTTTTATTGCGCGCTGTTGCGCAGCGATTCATGAACCTGCGTACGTGCTGTCTGAGTGCAGCGAGAGGAAATCTGCGCTAATGAAATATTCATCAGCCGAAATGGTGCAAACATCCAAGCAGACTTATCATAAATTCGTCTCCGGGGACTGTCAACTCACATGGGCGGGCTGATTTTTCAAATTGTGCGAAACGCAGGCAATTTATTTTGCACAGACGGCGACGGGCTGCAATCAGGCGCGCTTTAAAGCAGCAACAAGGTGCCAAATCGACGCGGAGTCATTGGCAGCAGTTGGGAAAAATCTGGTCAAAGCAGCTCGGCAGACGCGTGCGTGCAGCATAAATCATGCGGCACTTGGCTGATGCGTGCATGTGGGATGCAGCACTCGCTGTCGCCCTGCCACTTAACGCAGTCATTTTTTTTACGGCAGCCGAAAGTTCATGTCCCCTCGCTGGCTGTTCGACCAAAGGCGCCGAAGAGCCGCCGGAAAATAAATGAAAGCGAGAAGGCCAACCAAAGCACACAACATTCACAGAGCCGGGTGCCAGGAAGTGGCCTCACTGCTCGATCTCCAGATAACCTCAAACTCTCTGTTGCCGGTCTCGCCGCAATGAGTCGGGCGCGTCGCTCTTTCCCACTGAGGTGCGGGCATGCAGCAGACGCACTACTCGCGCACACACGGACGCCGAGAGCGCAGCGCAAGAAACACATTAAATTTGATTCGATCACGTTCGCAAGCTTTGTTCCACTTATAGCTCATTTCATGGTATTTTATGTTTAGCCAGTACATCTCTTTTCATACGCACACACATGAGTGTAGGCACGCGTGTGTGCGCCCCAGAACAATGCGCAGCCAAGGCAAAGACAACGCGAAGGACTCCGGCGACCACGGAACAATGGCGGGCAGCGTGTTCTGCTGTCGGCGAAGGCGCAATCTCGGCGCTGTTGTGGCATTGATGTGATATGCCGCTGTCATAAAATAATGGCAACACGAGGCCGCACACCCACGCGGTCGTCGCAGACGCACACCCACACACTTGTTTGTGGGGCCGCCACTTGAGTTTGGGGCCAGGAAATTGCAGCGCCGCAAGAAGAGGCCAGGGCGGGTTTGTATCGGTGCTATAAATTGTTGATGGCTGTGCGAGACAATGGCGACGGCTGCAGGACCACGTGGATGGCCTCCGCTGCCATTACCCACCGGGAAACAGAGGTCGACCCGAGCGAAAGCGAAAGTTTCGCATTCGTCGCTTCGATGCTGGTTGTATCCGAGTTGAGCATTGTGTGCGCGGAATGTTGGGTGCTTACAGCGAACAAAGAGAAGTAGAACGGCTAGAAAATGCTGCCGCATGCTGCAGTCCCTTTTGGTCGGAGCTGCGTTCAAATCGAGACATATGTATGAAAGGTTTAGTCGTGCGAAATGTCTACGTGTACATGTGGCCAGGTTCTGGTGGAGGCTTGTCGACGGCGGAGCAATTTAGCCCGGTCGCCTCTTGGTCCATTGTCTTTGGCTGTTTCGTGCTGTCATCCGTTTAACGTGTGGGCGTCTGTGTTAACTTACTCGCACTGCCGGCATTGACGCCGGCTAGCTCTGTGTGCGTCTGTGGGTGAACGTGTGGGTGTGAGTAGGAAATTAACTCAACTATTCGCTTACTTAATGCCCGCCGCGGCCAAACAGTGCCTTCGTTTGCTGCACACCACTTCCCCGGCATCTATGCACTGCTAAACGGCAGTTGTTGCTTTAATGAAGCAGTACGACTGCCAATAAGTGCAAACGATAAACGGCGCAAGTGGTGGCAATGCTGCAGCGCGCGGGGCGCCAATGTTGGGCTCAAATGTTTCACTAATTTTACACTTGACTGAACAAGACAAAAGCAATTTTTGCAATCAGAATTTTGCAATTCTTTCACAGCGCAAAGTGCTTTTGTGCGTTCTTCGAGGAAAGAGCGAAGAAGGCAAATTTTAATGTCCGCTTGAAAGAAATAAATCTTTCGGCGCTGAGTTAGAACAAGCGGCTGCAACACTTTCATTCCGCGCATATGTTGTTGTTGTTGCTGTAGTCGCGGGCATATTGCAATATTGCTTTTGCTGTCAGTGGCGGCAGACGTTGCACATAAATTTCATGAAATTAAGCGAAAATGAGATACGTTTGGCGCGGCCAGTCAGACAATCGAACATGCCACAAGAGCCTTCAAAGCACACACGCCACGGCACGCCACGGCACTGAATGGCGCAGCAGTCCGGGATCCACAGGCAGACAGGCGACTTTGGGCGCTTCTTCGCCGCAGGGCCTCAAATACAGAAATTAAATGCGAAAAAGTAACAAACAACAACAACACTAGCAGAAACACCGAAACAATCCAATAAAAATCGAAGAAATGAAACCAAAAAGAGAATCACCGAAACAGCCCGAGAAAAGCAAAAAACCGAAAATAAACAAAATAAAATTAAAAATAAAAAGTGAAAAACGAAAAACGAAAAGCAAACAATGAACAATGAAAAGGTATCAATTCGCATACTGGGATACGGGGCGCACAGATTGCCGCTTCGCGTGTGCAACGCAGCGACAGGCACAACAACAACAACAACCAACTGCTGCCAGCGCGCAAGTAGTAATCAGTGTGGCAATGTTGCTGTTACTGCTGCCATTGTTGCCAGCAATATTGTTGTTTTTATTGTTATTTTGGGTTGCCGATATTGTTGGTGTTGTTGTTGAGATGGTGGCGCAGATAAAAATTTCGAACGGAATTGGTAGCGCTCGCCGAGCGAAATGCGATATTTTAGCGCTCTTAATTGCGGAATTTAAATTGCTCGAACTGCAACCGCCGCCACCACAGCAGCACTTCTCCCCTACGCCCATGCACTGGCGGGGGGCGCCCAACGTCGCCGCTGTCGCCGCGCTAACGATGAAAGCGGGCACGCGGCGCAATCGGAGAATGATTAAGCGGCTCGTTGACGATTCTCCACTGCCACCTCGCTGTTCAATTATTTTTGGGCGCTTCTGGTTTGGTTGTTCTTGTTCTCATTGCTTTATTAGTCAGCGCGCGGCAGTTCCGAAGCAATCAAACCTTCTGATGTGTCGCAGCAAAACTGAGATGTGATCGTGGAGCACTGCGTAGAAGGTTTGCCTACACGTTCTTCACAAATTATGTGTAGGTATTTAGATCGTGTCGAGTTGCTGACTCACCTGAAGTGGATTGGTTCTTCGTAAATACGAATTAAAGTGGTATTGGAAATGCGGTGAGGCCGGAACAACATTTTCAATTGTTTAAAATTTCAGCCAGTCACATCAAACCTCCTTGACATGGTCCTACCATCGAAGGCTTCCACTTGCAAAGGCTTCCTTCCAGCGTACAACATAGCCCAGCCAGCGCTCTGTCCTAGCCAAGTCTTCGTAGAGCGCACTCAAGTTATGTTCATATGTATGTGTGCGCCCATGTGGAGAGTCGATTGCGTTGATTTCTGACACTTGTCAATATTTTACTGCATATTTCGCGGCCCTCTTTTGTCTGCACGAGAAATAATAAAGTTTTTCGAAAGGTGCACATAAATTGCGCTGTGAAATGACACAATGAAGACGGCATCAAAATACAGCGAAATGCTTCGAAAGAGAACTATTTATGCATAATAAAAGATGGCACTCGGAAACGTAAACAGCTACGTATGCCGTAAAAAAGTATGGAATAAAAACAACATCGAAACGTATGAATTTATGCAGGAGCGCACTGCAAGTGAACACTGTGAAACGGCTACGAGCGCAGTAAAATTCCTGCATGAATAAAAGCTCAGTGGCCGAAGATGCGATAGGCTCGAGCTGCGTACAACAAAAGCCACTTTGCAAAAACACGCTCGCAAAAAAATGGCGAGTTGAAATGCAATCGCATTAAAATGCAAGAAATCGGTGCGTTTACTGACAGTTGCCGATCAGTGGCAGCTGACGATGCTATCGACGCCGATCGGTGGCCTGAGTTGCTGCAGACAAAAGCAGCCACAAACCGGAGCCGTCAACAAAATCAGCCGAAGGTAGGCGCGACATGGGTCGGATAATGGAACTGAGAATGAGCGATACAAAGGGACCGGCAGTCAGCCGACATAATGTGGGCAATTGTCGACAGACACCAATGGGCCAAAATGAATTATAAGCGCGCGACGCAGCACGGTAGAGAAATTGGCAACATGTCCATGATGCCCCAATGAAGTCGACAACACATGACGCGCTCCTATCGTCGCATCTGCCGGCCATCAGGGACCGCCGATCACACCGGACGGCCAACTCATGGGTTGCTACCTTCGGCGTTGCAGCGCTGCGAGCGATCCTTTTGGCTGCTGCCTTTAGTTGTTGCTGGCATCGTTGCTGCCACTGTTAGCAGACGGCCAGCCACGCTTTTGGCTTTGGGCTTCGTCGAAGTCTTGCGGACCGTTGCTGATGCTGTTGCAGTCGCGACGGCATGTCACGTGGGCCGAACCGGCTTTGGACGCTGCTGGTGGTTGTCGTATGATTTTCTCCACATTGCCGCAACTTACGTGCAGACACTCTAAACGAGTAAAGTCGAAATGTTTCGCTGCCTGCAACCACGTCGGTGGTCCACGGTGTGCGACATCTCGCGTGGCTGCGTGTGTGACACTTTTAATTGTCGCCTTGTTGTGGGAAATAATTTGATCTGATGCTGCCTTGCAATCAGGTTTTGTCAAATTTAATGAAAACGCGCGGCGTGACTTCTCCGTCTTTCATTGTTTCCCACCTCTGCTGGAAACTCATCATTCGCTTCGCCCACTTTTTTGCTTTACGCCAATCCGCCGAAATCGTTGCAGTGGTTTTTCGTTCATTTTGTGGCGTCACTTATAAGAATTTAAGTTTCCGGAGCGCCCGGACGTTGCACAACACGTTGTGTGCTCGCTTTTTATTTACCTGCGCACACACCCACACCTATCTGGGAATTGGAATTTCGATGATATTTCGCTTGTTTGTTCCGCCAAAAATTTGCAAGTTTTGATTTGTGAGGAACCGTGCTGTCGATTCGGCGTGCTGCACTCTTTGTCGCCAGCAGTGACAGTGTGCAAAGTGTATTCAGCGCTGATTTGTCGGTTTTGCCGCTGTGCTGCTTAGTTCCACCTGCGGGCCAGACTAATCAGTTTTGCTCGCCGCTCAGCTCATCCTGCCCAACCACTCCCGCGCTCCCCAGCTCCCCACTATCGAGCGTTCTGTGCCGCCGATGTGTCTGGCTGCCAGTTAATATCGCGTCAGCTGCTGGATGCGACCGAAAAGTGTATACTTTTCAAATTTCGTTTTTATATTGGCGCATTTGCATTTGCAGTCCACACACCCACACTCGCATGCACACAATGTGGCACGTGTGTGTTTGTGATTTCGTACGTGTGCTGGCGTAAATTCCAGTTTGGCGATTTGTAATTTGATTTCCACATTTTCATATTCCGGTACTGTCCCCTGGGTAATTAGTTGCAAGCTCGGCTGGGCGGGCGGACGAATGGGCGGGCGTGCAGTCTGGCGCATAGTTCGAAAGCTTTGCATTTGCGATTTCCATTTCAATTTGTGCCATTTTTGATTTCCTTTATTTTTGCGAATTTGCGCAATTTTTGTGGAAATTAGTTTTTTATTGATTACGATGGCCGCCCGAGTGCTCGTTGTGGATGTGGGTGTGTGTGTGTGTGTGTGTGTGTGAGGTGGCCACCAAATTTGACGCCTCAATGCAGTCACCCATGCATGACGGCCTGTCGTGTGGCGCAGTGCACTTGACGCCGTCACAGCCGCAGCCCCAGTCCGGAGCGTCGGCCTCTGCACCGAGTTGCTGACATGTGTGGCCGAATATTTCACAAGCTGCTAAATTCAAATTGATTTCGAATCAATGGGCCGTTTGCACGAATTCACTTTGAACTGTGTATGTGTCCATGCAAGATCTCAGGGGAAAGGGCCGGTTCTGTGTTGAGTGTCCAACTGCCCATAAAGCACGTCGAAGTGCTTTAGAAAAGTTTTTCAAACTAGACATTTCCGTTGCAAAGCCAACGGAAGTTAAAAATGTGTATGCGTTTTTTGGTCAAATGAGACATCCTTAATAAATTGACAGGGCTTAGAAAAAATTCTTCTTTCGATCGAATTTATGGCCATTTGTGGCCACAGATAAGTTCCATAACATTTTTATAAAGTTTTGTTTTTTGCTTCAGCGGCAGCCAGAGCGCTCGCGCGGTCCGCCTGATCCCAGTTTAATGCTTTGCGATTTTAATTTCCTTAAACAAACACCAGCGCAAGTTCCGGCACATCCTGCGCAGCTTAGCTGCTGGCAGTGAATTATAATTTAATTTCTTTGCTTTGAACAACATGCCGTCCCTTCCTTTCGCCTCACCGCTCCTTCGCTCAGGCCGGCCACTCGCATACGTAGCCACTCATCTAAAGCTGACATTGATGTTCTTTTCGAGCCTTCCAACAACATGTCCACACACACACACATACGCACGCCCGATATGACGCAATTCACACAGCACAGCACAAAAGTTGACATTTCGAGATTTTCCGCCAGCGGCATTTCGTGCCTTCGTCTTTCACTTCTTCCGGCCGCTGCCTGAGGCTCAGCGGCTCCGTTTAATATGTGTTCGATGGCTCGTGGAAAGGGTTAGGAGCGCTGACGCCGCCATTGCGTACGCCCGTCGCCAACTTCAATGATTCGGAAATCGGATTTAATTTAATAATTTGATGATTCGGGTTTTTTCAACTACTGCCAGAATGCTGCCATAACTTTGGCGCAATGGCGATCGTTTCTCGCCTCCGCTGGCTCTCCTTTTTCCCTTGTCGATGTCCACAAACACAAACACACACACACACACACGCGTAAATCTACTTCATCCACACGTCGCGCTTCGCTTTGTGTTTTTGTCAAACACACAACGTTCGAGCAATCGGAGGACGCGAGGAGTGGGCGTAGAGCAGATTTTGTCCCATTTTTTTTATCAGGATTCCACAATTGCCTACAGTGGATTTGACTGGAGAAATAACGACCTGCTGGCTTGTCACTCACTGCTCGTCTCCATGGGATTTTGGTGTGCGTGTGTGTGTGTGTGTGTGGGTGTGCTTGTTGAAATTGACAAAAGGATTGCATGCATAATCGGTGTAAAACGGAAAAAGGATATTATGACGTTTGATGCTTTGCTGTTGTTATTGTTGTAACTGGCATGCGTGTTCAGAAAAGGATGTTTTTGTTATTGTTCTTATGTACATATCGATAGGATTTGGGGAAGGAAAAAACATTTAATGGCTGTGAATAATGTGAAAGGATATTCGATTCGATTCGATTCGGTTTGGTTTGGTTTGTTTGGGGGCAAAGCGCCATTGAAATCGAAATGAGCAGCGGCCGTAATATGATAAGCAGCAGGGGGTCTGCGGCCGGGAGAGGATACAAAAAGAAGCGACCAGAAAAGTGCCGAATATTATAGAGAAAAGTGAAAATTGCCTGGTCTTGCAGTTTAGTGAAATTTGAAGCTTTCTCTTTAAACTTTTGAATTCGACTTGTTTGCATAAAGTGCGGCGACACTCATACAACAAGCAGCAGTCGTTAACTCAGAAGCGTTCTTTACCAACTCGAAAGTCTTTAGCATTCAGTTTCTGAACTTTGACAAATTGAAGTAGTTGTGGAACAATTTGACATTTCAATTTCAGTGTCTTTGAGGGCGACAAGTGGTGCCTGCAGTTGTACAACTTGTTGTTTTTGCAATGGCTGTGTGTGTGCGTCGCAGAAATTCAAAACACGCACTGGACATGTGTAATTTGAATGCACTACAAGCCGAGACATAAAGAAGCACTCACACACGCGCACTCCCAGGACGCAGGACGTGCGGCCACACTCGGTTAATGGCGCCCACAACGACATGTAAGAGAAGATTAAAATTTGATCAAAAACAGGATACGACTGGCTGTGGTCGTTTGTGCGAGCAGCGAGGCGAGGCGCGGGCAGCAAGTCGGGCAGAATTTCAAGGCGACAACAGCGGCTCTACGACCGTAATTTGCCGTTCATGAAAATTTAAACATTTCGGAAAAGCCCGAAATTATTTCATTTATTATTTGGCCTACGCAAATACTTAAATTCACACAGCCGGACTAGGAGGCGAGCGTTGCTGCAAGCTGACGCAGTTGTTGCATTCAAATTTATTTCTGCAGCACGGATTAAAATCCAAAGCCTGTATGTGTGTGTGTGTACGACACACTCACATTTTTATGCGCTTACGCATACACATGTAAAAGCACGAAAGCATTTGTCGTCAACATTTCTGCTTTCCGAAAATTGCATTCGGCCAGCTGCGAATGTTTGGCGCGGTTGTGCAGTTGTCACATCTTCTTATGTACAATAGATACATGCATTTATGTATGTATGGGTGTGTGTACGTGTGGGGTGTGTGTTCGCTACAGTTGAAAGTTGCATGCGGCAACAGCAACAAAGAAAAATGATAAAGTGTGCCATAAGTTGAGGTGAAATACGAAATCTGTTGCATTGTTTTTGGCACTGCAACTGAGTGTACGTGTGTGTGTGTGCGTAGAGCGTCCTCACCTGTTAGAACCACATTGCTTTCGGTCGTTCTGTTTCTATATAACAGAAATAAATTTGGTTGTCGAGGGTGAAGCGACAGCGGGAAGGGAGTGTTGTATAGTATTTTAACGGCAGTGTGCGTTGGTCCATTCCGGCGCAGGAGTCATGTGTGCACGACGATTCGATTATGCTTGCAACAAGGACAAAAACAGCAAATCCCAAACACATTCGGCAAAAAACAAACTGACCCAAAAAATGTTTGGCTTTGTATGTTTTTGGCATATTTTTGGCGGCGGTAATATGGCATAAGGCAGCGACAGCAAGACGTTGTAACGGTTTTTGTGTCACGCAGCGCTGCGAGGAGCAAGTCGACACCATATTTTATTCTCTACTTTGTTCGATGTACCGCGATTTGCGCGAAGAAAAATGTATCTGCATTAACCCTTTCCGGTCAATTTCCACGTTTCTTGAGTTACAAATTTTTCCTTCAAAATATTAACTCGTATTGAACATTTTAGCAATAAAATACAAAAAAATTAAAAAAAATCATTTTGGTTGAGAATTACAGCTTCATCAATTTTGTACGATATATCGTACAATGGTCCGCAAAGGAGTAAAAATTCATGAATTTTTGGTTTCGGTTTTTTAAGTTTTATAAACAATTAATTAATTTTTTTGATAGAAAACATAAATTATAACAACAAATAATCAAAACGTGATTTCATTTTGATCGAAAGTTATATAAATTATATATATATAACAATTGATTCACATTTATTCGGCCTTAAATAACCGTTGTTTTTGTTGCAAAGCCCTTTTACCCTCAATAAAACACAGAATGAATTCAAATTCGTATAGCTTTACAGAAAGATACCGAATATAGCCGATTCCTTTTATCGTAGTGGGAGTGGCAAGTACGCATGTCTAACCTTACATAATCCGTGTCTGCCCAGTAAAACACAAAATCGTCTAGTAATTCTTATTTTTAATCGAAAATTGCGGAATAGTCGAATTTTATTAGTCACGTGGTTTACAGATGGGCGTGGCAGGCATACAAATGCAAAAAATCTGTTACCAAACCTATAACTTTAAAAAAATGCAAACATAACTTGCAACCTTTGCTTTCCATTTTTACGATATATCGTACAAAGCTTTGCAACCCTTGTGGTCATTTGTACGATATATCGTACAATTTTTTTAAAGACTCGGGAAAAATATTTAGACGCAAAAAATGTTAAATTTAATAAGTTTTATACATCAACTGAGATTCAAACTTTGAAATTGTTTAGCTTTTTGCTTCGAAATAGTATTATTTATTTAAAAATTCCTCCGCAGAAGCACCGCCATTTGCTTTTTTTCAAATTCTTGCAAAAAGCTGCTTACAAAACGCACTCATACTGTGTAGCCACGGCTATTATGATTTATATTTTTAAACAGAATGATACAACACAGCCTACTTAATGAAAATTAAAAAGCCGTTGCATAAAAAGTGCGTTCGCTGTCAAATAAAAAATCGTCGAAAAAATTGTACGATATATCGTACAAATTTCCGGAAAGGGTTAAATATGTTTTTTTGATATTTAAAGCGCCAAGAGCAGCACTTCGCTTCATCATCCAAAACATGTCCAACTCCAGCGCTCTCCTTGCTTTGCTTGCCACGCCTTTGCCGGGTGCTGGGCCCGCGTCCGCGTCGCTTTGTGTCCATATTGCATGACGTTTTGCTTAAAATTTAAAAGCTCAAATTAATTTTCCACTTTGCAGCGTCCCTTGCCGCCCGCCGCGCCACCAGCGACGCTCATCACCTTTGCGCGCCTAATTAAAAATCTCATTTAATTGGCATCCTGGCATTCAGTCTCAGCGCAATTCCTTTGCGGCTTTTCGATGTTTATTCAATTAAAAACCGCATTACACGCGCGCACACACACACAAGCACACACACACACACACACTAACAAACGCGTGCACATACGCGGTGTGGCTGACTGGATGGCAGACTGCGCTGACAGCGAGCGTGATTTAACCGACTCCATCGGCTCGTTGACTGACTGCTGCAATTGATGCCGAGGTTAATGATGACGCTGACAGCGCCCGCTGCCATTATCGCAGCCGTTGCCGCTGCGGTCGCTGCTGTCGCGCTGGCTGTTAGTGCTGACGATGTCGGCGATCCATCATCGCCATCATCAATGACTGTTTACCGCAGTATGGCGAAAATCGCTTAAAACGCGTGCACTGGCATGGCGTGCAGTATGGCGCGCACACACCCACAGACACAGACACAGCCACAAACACTCGCGCAGCGTAGTTTGCAAATTCAATCAGAGCAAAATTAAACGCCAAAGAATGTCCTTGCCGCATGCTGACGTGTCTCCATCCGCGCGACTGTGCGCGCACAACAAACAAATCGACATGTGATTTTGAGTTTTTAGTTCTGCGCGCACAAATTGAAGTGAATGCGTCGCACGCAGCGCAACGCAACGCACCACCCAGATGGCGCTGGTGGCAATGCCGCTGCCGCCTCCTGCAACAGTGTGTGGTCGCATTAATTAATTCCATTTGCAGCGCGAAGGCAACGCGCAGACAAAGAGTCGGAGGCCCACATCGGGGCACTGCGTGCAGGGGCGAAAATATGTCAATGCAAATCCATTGGGGAATTGGTGCCTTGCTGGCGCTGATGACAGCAGCCACCCAAGACGCTGCCGCCAATTGCTATTTGTGGTTATGCTCGCATATCTGCAGGAGTGCGTTGCGACTTTCCGACTTGCGACTTGCTTGTTAAATTAATTAAAATTGCTGAGATTTCAATTCCGCCGGAGAATAGTTAATCAACCACATTTTTTGTAGCGTTTAACTTCATTCCTTGGAAGTTAACCTCACTTCGGCTGGGATTGGCAGCAGCCTCACCAACTATAATCACACAACTCGGCGGATAGAGGGGCGGGCGCTATTTTTGGTGGTGAATGTGAATGAATGATGTCTAATTGAAAACTCTCCCATGAAATCGGTAAATTTTTCGAGATATATTTGTATTTAGGATTTAGGAACTAATCAGTGTGGAATATTACACATGGCCAGTGGCGGATTCAAGGGGGTTTGGGGTTGACCCCCCCCGAAATATTATGATCGACTTTAAAACTATATACATATTAAAAGGCATTAAAAGGCATTTTTGGCATTTTATGAATATTAAAGAATTACTTTTTAAAACCCCTCCCGAAATATTTTTCTGAATTCGCCCCTGCACATGGCCGACTTAGTAGTCATCAGCTAAGGTGAAAATATAAACGAGCTTTGAGGGTTGTTTGGCTAATGAAGGGCGAATTTAAATTCGACTTAAAATCGCAGGCAACAATTATTTACTAAATAAATAATTTATATGGAAAGTGTCCAACACTTCTGATTACTTTTGAATCTGGTTCTTTGTGTACCCGGTTGGAGTCGCGCAAGGTATTTATTTATTATTTGAATAATAATTTCCTGATTTGCATTTCGAAAATGTTTTGTTCAAAAATTGCAATTGGATCGAACCACATCGAGTGTTTTTCCATAAATTGTAAAGACAAAAACCGCTTAATAATGGATTTCCGCAAACGCGCAAACTTCTTTTTTCGTTCGGTTCACACATCCCTTTCCTCGCGGCATCTGCCTTCTCCGCAGCGCGGGATGTCTTCATCATTCCTTTCCCCACCGATCAAAGGCGCATTTCAATTTGAATGGAGTCACCCAGCCGACCGTCCGACCGCCCAACTGTCCAAAAGGACCAGCAGCCCTCCGTGCGCCGTTGCGCATTTTGACAACCTTTTACATGCCTGATTTGTAACTGCCGCTGTGCATAGTCTCCGGGGAGAAATTGTCATAAAGAGCACTTTTTCTGAGGGCACAAAACTAAACTTCACTGCCCACAAAAATAACAAATAATTTCGGGAATTTGTTTGCTGTTTTTTGCGCAGCTCGCCGCTTCTTTCGCTTCCGTGTGTCTTTTGATTTGACAACACAGCAAAATGTTTTCTCGTCGGCTTTGTTGTTGCCGAAATTGTCACTTAACCTAAAAGGATAATGGACTTGTGTGTGCGACCCGGCACTGCCAGACTAAGGCGACGCACTGCCCAATCATTGTGGACATTGTGCTGGCGCATGAAAAGGACAGGCCGGCCGCCCGGCAAGTGGCAGACAATTTGAAAAATGGTCCGAATGGCTGGTTGGCGAGTAAAAGGATTAAGCGCAACACAGCCAGATAGGCGCAGGAGGATGCGCGCAGCCACGGCGACAGCACGGAGGGCGTTTTTAAATGAACTCCTCTCCGAGACAATATAATTTCTAGGACTTGTGGGAGTATGCCGAGCACGGCGGCGGCATCCTTTGGGCGGTGAGCTATAACATTTCGCCTGAGAAATGTTCGGACGGCAAATTTCGCAAGGAATGCTGCCGGCCAAGCGAACGGCGGACGAGGAGTGCGAGTGGAGCTGTTGTGTAAACGATTCGTGCAGCGCACGCACACACATGCAACACACACATTTGTACACGAATTTCGACTGCTAACCGAAAACCGTCCGGCCGTCTTTTGTCAAGTTGTTAGTCGGCATTGTGCGTGCGAGCGAGAATGGTTTTGTAAATGGGATTTAAGTTGCGCGCCGAGCGCAGTGGCACTGGAAAAAGCTGTAGATATGACAAAAACCACTACAACAAAAACAACATAACAGTAACAACAGCAATCACAGCGCGCGGCCACAATAGGCCACACACATTAAATCCAGCAGCAACAACAGCACCGTTGGCACTGCAACAGCTGCTGCTCCTCACGTTTCGCATATTGGCAAAGACAAAAGTGGAAACAACAATAGTCGACTTTGGCAATCTTGGCAATTGCGGAGGACTGCACACACACACACACACGCACAAAACAGACAGGCGGACTGTGCACTGGCAAGTTCAACAATGACACAGTTGTCCACGACCGCCAGGACCATACCGACGATGACGACGACGATGACGATGACGATGACAATTGTTTGTTATCTGGTTGCATAAAAGCATTTATGTAGCCAGCACACAGACCGGTGGGTCGGTGGATGGACATGGCGACTCAGTAGGAAACGGTGTAAAGCGTGCTTGGCTATGAAAATGCCACGAACATCTTCAGGCTATAACGCATCTTCGAGCGACCTCACCACCTCTGTATATACTTTTCGGAGATACTCGACCCAAAGACTTTTACTTGGGCCCTTTTAAGTCGAACTGCGATTTTATTGAAGCGGTTGAAAAGTTCCTACCGGCCGGGCGTGCGCTCTCACTGACTAATGCGGCCTGAGGACGTTGGGCCGCTCATGAAGTGCATTAACACAATGTTGGGAGTATGTTGCGATTACGAAATAATAACAGTCGTACACAGACCACTTGTCAAAAGTGAATGAAACTCCCACAGTACCAAACATGGCAATCTGGTAGCCGGCAACAACAGCACCAGGTCCCGCCGCACTGGGTCCTTGTGAATGGAAACTGCGTGGCGAACACACAGCCAGACAGATTCAATTGACGACAGGCGTAATTAAAAGTTGCTCGGCCGCAGTCGCAGCCGTGGAATGGCCAACTACAGGATCGCATACGGAAGTGGCTTTGCTTTGCCACTGGTTGAAGTCCTACTTAACATTATTATTATTGATGGGGATGATGCACTGCGACCTGTAGATCTATTGTGCCCCCTTCTTGGACTTCAAAGACCGTCAGTGAGTCCAGTATCCAAGAGGAATTTTAGTATGCTTAGTACCCCTCTGGATACCCAGTCCGTACTTGGTATAAGATGGTTCCCCAGGTGTTTCTTTCTTTTATGCATGAATACAGGGCATTCTCCTAGTATGTGTATTGCACTCTCGTTTTCCTGCCAGCAGAACCTGCAATACCCGTTTTCACGGACTCCTAGTTTGGCTAGATGATAATTCAATCTGCAATGCCCCGTTAGCATTCCCGTGATAATCCTTAGATTATTCATTGATAGGGTCATGCATTCCTCGAATCTTTTCCTATTGTAGGCCCCCATAACCATCTTGGAATGCTCTATACCTGGTAGATTTTCCCAGTATTGATTCCTTCTGGTTATCTCGTCCTTTCTCATTAGGATAGAAGAAGCTCCTTTACCCAAACCACAAAAGGGTTCAGGGCAGACAAAGGGTGTGGAAGCTTCCCTCCTTGCCAGTTCGTCGGCTTGTTCGTTTCCTTCAATGCCAGCGTGGCCCGGAACCCAAAGTACCCAGACCTGGTTGTAACGGTCAAGTTCGTTTAGCTTCTCAAGGCACTCCAGAACCAGTTTCGAGGACACCTGGTAGGATCTCAGAGCCTTGATTTCCGCTTGGCTGTCGGAGAGGATAGCAATCTTATGGTTCCGGTATCTCCTCTCCAGATTGAAATAAGCACACCTTTCAATGGCGTATATTTCCGCCTGGAAGATAGTGGTGTGTTTTCCCGTAGGTTCCGAGTATCTTTCCTCGGCCCGTATACGCCTATCCCGGTACCCTCCTCCGTTAAGGAGCCATCTGAGTACCAGGATATCATATGCTGGTCTATCAGATACGTTTCCGATATACCTACCCAGTCGCTTTTGTTACTAAGTTAAGTTTTGAATCTTTTGACAAAACTGAACTTTAGTGAGATTGTGTCCCTCGGTATTGCAATGTCGGGATACTGATTCGTAAGAGTATCAATCCTCTTACGGCTCAAGAAACCCGCAGTCCCGATATTTATATCAGTCATCCTTGTTTTATGTAAAATACTGAATGCACTGAGCTCGACCTGTCGTATTCATCCATTTAGATTAGAGGGACACATAGACCAGAACGTGGATGATATCTCCTTAACGGAGACACGCACCTCCAGTCGCACATGGCACAGGAGGGCAGTGTTGATTTATATTAGATCGCTCCGGGTGGAAGATCGGCGCACTGGATGAAGCATCGAACGGATGTGTAATCGTTTTTGAAGCCAATAGTAAGCATTGCTAGAGACTCAACCTGTTCCAGCGACACTTCCAGCGGATCTAGTCAGATCTGAAGAACACTTCCCAGTGAGCAATCATCTGTCCAGTTTAAGCTCGAATCAGTTCAAGTGCTTCGTAATGCAGTGAAAGTGCTCCGCTCAGCGAATTACTTGAATTGGCTCACTTTGTTCGCTGCCAGTTTCGTTGTTGTTGTCCTGTTTCGGCTCTAATTTTTCTTTGCCAGCAAATGCAATTTCTTGCGTTATTTCGCTGTTGTAAGCACTAAGCGGCTAAGGACATTATCCTTCCATTGTCAATGCCAGCCTCACCAGTCTCATCACTTCCACATTCAATCGAGTGAGAGTGGTGTCGCTGCTGCCGCCGCCAATGCACACAACAATGCGATTGTTGCAAAGCAACATTTGTGCGAGTCGTGAAAGGAACGGAAAGGAAACCGTGCGCTTTCCCAACGCTTGAGGCGTGCTGACGCTGTTTCGGCGCACAGCGCGACTTTATTGGATTAGTTGGCGATGTGTGCGATTGTTAGCGGCCTTCAACCCGCGCCGCCGTCCGAGAAAACTGCTGCCAACTGTGTGCCGTGTAGTCTCATTAGGAGAGCTGAGTCGTGCCAGTGCAAACCGAAAGTTCGTCGATGTGCCCAACAAAGGCCAACTTCCGCAAAGGGTGGAGGACGTGAGAGAAGGGAAGAGCGGGCTACCTTTACAGTTGAAATACTCAAACTGCGTTGCACCGAATCCGACTCAGATGGCAAACGAAAGCGAGATTGGCACTGAAATTGCATGGAAAGCGAATTGTCGAAAAGCGGCATACGAAGTAGAAAGAGAAGGGAAATGGAAAGTGCCGAAGCGATTGTTCGAAGTGGAACAATGTAAATAAACGTTTCATTATTCGCACACAGGTACACGATTACTTGGACTTGTAACAGAGCGGGACGGCAAAAATAACTGGAAGAGAAATAACAGCTGAAGAAAGGACTACATGGTTGAAATCAAAGCAGAGGGAAAGGGATTGTGTAATGTGAAATATTTCAACTGCGCTGAAAGTAGTTGTGCGTACCAGCTTTTGCACACGGACCTCTGGCTCCTGTCAATCCTTATCGAAAATGTGACTCGAAAGTGGACCCAAAACTTAAAATGAAACACAAACAAAGGGAATGAAAATTTAGCAAAAGGATTAGTCGTCAAGTGTAGTGCGTCGACTATTAGCAGCCGTGGCAGCTGTTGTGTCGGCAACAGTTGCCAATACGATGGCTGAAAGGATGCGTATGTCCTTTCGACTACATATCTAGTAGTGTACGGCCACACGTACTGCAATAACATAAAAAGCAGACAAATCGTTGCTCGGTTGCCCGGCTTATCACCGGCAACAATCAGAGCATGTTGCACGCTGTGTCTGTTTCCATGTTGCACACAACAGGAAACCAGCAACCAGATTCCAGCCGGTGCTGAGCGACTTTTTGCAAGCCTACACTGTTCGGTTGCTGGCAGTTGGCCTGATTTCAATCAACATTACCAAAGCAGTACTGAAGCTATTGAATTCGCATCCGGAAATTATATCGGTTGAAAATCCTACTTAACAGTGATCGGACCGCGTCCATTGTTCAGACCAAATTTCACTCCAATGCCTAAATGGCTTCGAAAGTGGTTGCGCGACCAACTGATGGACATGTTCGAATCGAGGCTTTTGCTGATTTAAAAAAAAATGTAGTGTTTTCTATATTGCCCGCGCCTCCTCATAGGCGATGCAGAATCCCTACCAAAGTGAGTTTAGGTGCCGCTTTTGTTGAAAGGAATTCTAAGGACGCCAGGACACACCAGCAGCAGTTGCTGTTATGTTCGGCAGTTACAATTTTCCTTTCATGTCTCTTCAGTTCGTTTCGATTCTTTTGAGCATTTCTTGTATTCCGCCGCTGCTGGAGTCTCAGGCACGTGTCCTCTCACAAATGTGTCAGCTTGCAAGTAATTGAAAGCGCATATAACAACGGCAGGCAGTGACCCGCAACTCAATCCTCTGCAAACGTTTCTTCAATGTGCGTCAGGTGAACAGTGTGAATTGTGTTTGAGCTTGAATGTTAGTGGCTACTTGTGCGATAGCGGCTTAAGTAGAAATTCGGGATGAGCGGAAAGTGCATTTAGATTACGGCTGCAAAAAGTCCAAGTCTGTGTGCTCGATTATTGTCGAAAATACGAGAAACAGATGTACGAATTGTCGATACCATCAGAAGACTGTGCTTTGGTTTTTTTTTCTAGGAGGGGAGTAAAATATGTTTAGCTGTAAGGCAATTTGCAGCCGACACTTGAACTACTTTCAGGCTTAAATCTATCCTCATACCATGGGTTATGAATTCTCTGCTCTGTTCCTCCTTCTAGAACTACGTATTTATGAGTTTTGAATTTGCAGTCACAAGGTTTAAAATTAATTTACCGGAAAGAACAGCAACAAAATGAGGAGGGAATCGTTCAAGTCAAACCATTTATTGCGCAACAGTGGAATATCGGCAGCAGCTGGTGTGGTGCCCATCTGGCTGTGTGTGCCTGCGCCGTGTTAACGTTGCAAAACACAGTAAACAGTAACTAGAAAAATAACAGCAACAACAACATAAGTAAATATTTTGTGAAGTTGTAATGAAAATAAGAACGAAAATCACCAGCCATCAGCCATCACCGGCGTGCGATTTTTGTTGGCTTATGAATAGCAACAACATCAACAAGTTTGCTAACAGCAAACAAATAAACAACTCGCACCGCACAGCAAACAGGTGTTAATCTGAAAATAATGTTGCAGGCCCAATAAAAACGGCAACACAAGCCAATAAAATTTAACAATTTTCGAGCAGAACAAAGCACGGCGGAGCGGAGAAATGCGCGAAATAAAAAGTCAGTGCTCGCATGCGGGCCGGCAGCGTGCAGCAAATGAAGCTGCGTGCAATAATAAAAAATTCATGAGCGTAAAGTTTTATGCGCCGAAAATAAAATAGAGACTTCCGCGAATGCCAAATACGTGTTGCCTACTTAGCGGCGCATGCAGGTAAAACGTCAGCCCGCCCAGCTGTGGGTGGGACGCAGGCCCAGCAGAAACCTAATTTGCAACACGTGGCGCTGCAGTGTGGCGGGTCCTGGGGCGCACTTCGGCATTCGGATTGTACAACGCGCAACAATGTGGGGCGGCAGCAGGAGCTGCGAGCGAGCGAGCGAGTCGCGGGTATCGGCTCTGCGGGAGTGCCTGCACACGTGCGAGTGACGCTGCATTGTGGCAATCGCGACATCAATGAAAGCGGCAACAGCAACAGCAACTGCTGTCAAGCAGCCGCATTGCCGACAACAGCGCGCAACATGACACGCTGCAGCAGCGGCTGGTTGCTGCCTAATGAAAGGCCAACGTGTCTGCTGCTAATGCGAGTAATTATTGCTGGCCGCTGCTGGCTTTGCTGTGTGGTAAGTTTTGTGCACAAAGTTGACTGCCATTTAAAACAACAACCAACACAGTAGCAATCCGAGTCACAAGGACAGCAATTACGAATGCACGCAGAACATTGTGTGCCTGATTCGAGTGCTTCATATATTGATTCTATAGTCGCTCAGCCATTTTATTGACACAACTTTGTAAAGTTGTCATCATCATTTCCCCACCTCCCATTCAACGGATCTCTCTCTTGGCTAATGCAAAAGGATTGACTGTTATCCTGCGATTGAACATACTTCGATTCGATTCGATTTACACTGCCATTTGGAAAGCGAAGGCAATAACGCTGGCAAAACTAACGCTGCAACAATAACAGATGGCGAGGGGCAGCATCAGCTGGACCCTTTCTGGGCCATAGCCAGAATTAATGCCATTAACGCTTCGAACAGCTGCTATTAACAAAATAACGTCCTGTCCCGCTCGCGCAGACGCCGCAGGCAGAAGGCAGCAGCAAATGTCATTTTAAGTAGTTTGGAAATTGGAAAATTCGAAAGCGTTCGTTCGGAGTTGCATGGCCGAGTTGTTGTAGGGCAAATTGAAGTGTGTTGCCCGTTTTGTTGCTGCCGCCGTGTGTGAGGCGAGCGCAGGGGATGTTGTGCCTTTGTGCGCATATGGCAAACTTGGCCCCCGGGACGCGCTTTCTTGCATTCTTCCGTGATTGCATTGTGCGACGCTGTTCCTTAAATTTCATTAATTTACGAGCTCAGCGTTCCTTTCTCTGCTCAAAATCCCACTTGAACCCGCCGAATGTTGCCGGCAACGCCATGCGCGAATGTTTGGCAACAACAACGGAGACAGTCCTCAATGCTCTGCACTTCAGTACTTGATTGCATAAATTTTTTTTAAACTCACGCGTCCGTGTGCGTGTGTGTACAAGTCCCCAGCGATTCATAATTTTCGTAAGATTAACATTCATCCCGAAGCCGCACTCGCTCTGACGACGATAATGGTGGAGGATGATGAGGGGCGGATTCAGAAAAATATTTTGGGGGGGTGGTTTCAAAACGTAATTCTTTAATATTCTTAAATCTTACGATATTCCTTTTAATTTGTATGTAGTTTTAAAGTCGACCCTAATATTTCGGGGGGGTTTCAACCCCCCAAAAAATCACCCCCTAAATCCACCACTGATGATGATAAAGGCGATGGTGATTATGATGATAACGACCATGATGATGGTGATTATATTGTTGTTGTTGTTGTTTTCGCATGTCACTGCTTATTTGCTGCCGCTTTTTTGGACACTCGTCCTTGCCGCTGCTGTAAATGTCCTTTCAGTGCGTATAAATGAACGAAACTGAAAGCAGGTCGAAGCCGCTGAACAATTGCACACGACACGTGTTCACGACTGTTGTTCAGCCAATTCAATTTGTTTGGTTTGAATTTTACATTTTGTATAAACCACAATCTTTTGTTTTCATCTTTGAAAATTACATCAAGAAATGCTGCAATAGCAACAATTACCACCGGCAAATACTTAAGTGCAACTTGATGCGAACAAACAGCACCGACAACCACTGCCAGCAACGAGACACAGCTGTAATCGCTGCTGTGAGAAGTGTCAAGCTGGAAGACTTCGGCCACCTGCGGCAAGATAAGAGAAAGTGTTATCCTTTTTAGTACAATTACAATGTCTGTCACATTTGCCGCTGTCGCTCCTGTTGTTATCCTTGTTGTCGTCTCTATTTACCATAATTTATATGTGCGCTTGTGGGCAGTCAGCAGTCAGGCAGTCAGTCAGCAGGCGTCGCAGCTAGTTGCTGTGTCCTTAGACACAGGTAAGCAGAGGCACCGATGCCGACGCCGACGCACCTCGGCAAATGTGTCCTTGCTGACTGGTTGCTTGTGTGTCACATACATGCAAATAAATAAACAGATGCTCCAGCTCCTGAATGCGAACATATACATACATACGTGTAAGTGTGTATGGGTGCGAGTTCTTTGTTCACAACTACCAATGCACATGAGTTAACATTTACCAACGCGCATGTGTCTGTGTGTGTGTGTGTGAGTGTGGCTTCAGTTGTGTGACATTTAAGTTGCAGTCACTGTATGTTGCCCTGCATATAAATTTAATTGTTGCAATCTTACAGCGCCAGCGTGGCTTGTTTCATTCCGTTCACTCCGGCCGCAGTGCGCCGCAGCCCCTCAGCACCCAATGACTCGTTGCTCGATTGCATTGTCATTGCTGCAATGGTTGCTGTAATACATTGCTTAATGCGGTGTTGTGCCAACACACAAACACACCAACTGACAAACCAACCAGCCCGCCAGCCAACTAAACAACCGAGTCACCAACCTTTGAACCCACAGTCGCTCGCAGTTGACAGCGCCGTTTACAGCGGCACGTTGCGCCGAACTGTCATTGTGTGACACATTATGTATCTGTGCGCCTTCCACCTCTATCTCTGTCGCCATTCCTGTCACTCTTACTCTCTGTTCCACCC
The DNA here is from genome assembly GCA_964056695.1 of Melieria picta. NCBI lineage: Eukaryota > Metazoa > Arthropoda > Insecta > Diptera > Ulidiidae > Melieria > Melieria picta. Next base: position 133,620,305 of record OZ057399.1, on the reverse strand, counting down.
CCTCGCCATCATTGTCTCTTTCGACCTTCCGCTGCCGCCGTGATTCGCCATACTGCCAGTGATTCTGTGCGTGTGTGTGTGTGTTGGTTTGCATTGTAGGTGTTTTTGCTTTGGCTAGTGTCAGTGCAGCTGTCAGCTGACATTGACAGCAAAACTGTAAACGGAATTTTCATGTGTTCTGACACTGGTGTAAAGCGAAACGGAAACTGTTGTGATGACAACGTGTCAAAATGTTGTCATTGTTTGTTATTATTGTGAAGTGTGGCAAAATACACGCAGCGGCTATGTGTTTACTCACTTCACTAAACCGCGGCTTATGGCGGTGACGGTTAGCAATTGAACCTCATAACCGTGGACAGCAGTAGAGTCCTTTTCTATTGTCGTTTGCCTCCCCGATTTTCGTTATCCTTATATCTGCAAGTCGCGTTCAAACCGGCTGTGGCCCACTTTTTGGTTCAGGTTCATACAGTGTTGCCAGTTCGCCCAACTCTTGGTAACACTCTCGCTCTAGCCTTGTTGTTGTTGTTGTTAGAGTTAAATAAATCTTGCTTTGCTTGCTAAGCGAATGAGCGAGGCGTGTGTGGCGACCGTACGCGGTCAGCGAGGCTCTGGCGCTTTCCATTTCTCAAAGCGTCATTATTACATTCGGCGGTCCGCCTCTGTGTCTGCCGCTGGCCAGCTGCGTGTTAAACACGCAACACCTGCCAGGCGCCGAACGAGCCATTTACCGTTGGCCATTGTTGTGGCACAGTCCGACTCTCGTCCGCGCGCACTCGGACGTCAAACAGCTCTTCTAAAACAAAGGCGTGAGCTGGTGTGGCGTTCGTGTTTATAAATCCGTTTTACGGCACCCAGCGGAATGCAGCTCTACCCACTTACATGTCACGTGTGGGCGTCGGCGAGTGCGTCGTGCCGATTGACTGTTGACTCACGCCGACACTGGCGCTTCCTCACACTCACATCACCCGTCGTCCGCACGCTACTCCTTCTTTTCTCACGGCAATTAAAATGGGTATTTGCGCCCCCGCAGTAGAATTCAAATATTCCGCCAGCTGCATTATTGCTTGAATTCGCTCGCATTGCTACACTGACGCCTTAACTCGTTATTTTTCGGCTCATTTCGCGTGCTGCCCGAGCTGAGGCCATTCCTAGTAATTGCATGTAATGTTAATTACCATACAGCAACAACAAAAACAACAACAACAATCGAACCAACACTCCACTCAACCGCTGTAACCAAGAAATTAAACAAAACGTCAACCGTTGTGTCCTGCGCTCCGCCCCGACTATCGGCCGCGCGTGCCGAACGAGGCAGCGTAGAGAATAGAATGGCAACAGGGAAATGGAATGTTTTGGGATGAAGCTCTGCGCAGTACACCGCAGTTAAGACGAAATAAATTGGATTAGAAACCGCACAAATCCAATTGTCTTCTGTGGTAGAAATAAATATGCAGGGACCAGCAGGGACCGGTTGGGCGCGGGTGCGGGCGTGGGAAACGGTGGCGGACGAACGAGTGCCATGGGGCAGAAGGTGAGTGAATTGCAAGGCCAGTACCGGAATGTGCGCTGCGGCGGAATTTAAAAGTCAAATTATATAAACAGAAGCGCACATCTGTGCGAGCTCTGATCTCGGAAAAGGTATATGTGTGCGTGTGTGTGTGCAGTTGCACAGGTACAAATCAAACATTAATTGGATTTTTAAGCTTAAACTGTCAATGTGTGTCGGTGCCTGACAGGCAGCAAATGACCCAAACAGCATATTTGCGGTATCCTTTGGGTGACCATGCGAGCAAAGTCGAAGCGGAAACTTTAGAACACTGAGACACATCTAAGGTGTCCACAAGGCGCGCCACATACAGAGAGTGCGTACAGAGGGATCTTGGACTCGGCAAAAACAAATCACCTGGGCACCTTGTCGACTAGCAGTATTGGCCATATTTAGGCAAATTGGGCAGCTGCGACGAACGCAAAGCGGCCGACTTAATCCCATCAACACACACACCGACCAACAAACATTTGCCGAAAATTGCTGCCTAATTCAACACTACTTAAATTTCGTTTTCGTTCATCATTTAAGCTGAAACTGCTAGAACGCCAACGACCAGCTTCGCAGTTCGGACACACCTTGCAGCCCCTTTGCCGCCTGCTAATTTGTGGCTTTGTTATTGTTGCGTTGCAGCCGGTTCTGTTGGCTGGTTGGATTCTGTCGGCTGTGCTGTCGCTTTGGCGCGACCGTCGACGCGTGTGTCTTCGGCGCAGTTGTTCCGTGAGTTGCGGAGCTACAAGCGGCAGCTAGTGGCCACTGCTTCTTTCGTTGACGCGCGCGTCGGGCGGGCTCATCACGTACCAAATCATCATCACCTCCAGCCGCTCCGCTGCATACTTTCCGACTTACCGACTCACCGACTCACTGTCACACCGGCGCATCGGCTGCCGTTTGGATCATGTCAGCGCGTCGGTGTTTCAGTTTGCTGTCTGCCTACTGCGCTTCCTTTGATGCTGGTTATTTGTGTGTGTGTGTGTGTGTGCGAATGTGTGGGCGCGTGCGTGACCCACAGTTGTCGCTGCAAACACTTAAAACACGATTTGCAAATAGTGCCATCCGCACCCACACCAGCAGCCGCTCATCCAGGCCCAACGCAACCCACTCACCTTTTGTCGCATTTCACCTCAGCCTCAGCCTTCACGTTCACCCCCGCTCGTTTTGATCCACTTTCCTTGTGGCCATTTGCGGTTTTTCTTGTTTGCTCAGCATTCAGCAACACTGCCGGCCGAGTCGGCAACTTTGCATAGTTCAGTCTTTGCGATTGCCAGGATAGCTTTGCGTCTGTCCGCGTCTGTCGAGCGGATGTGAGGAAGCGCACAGCGACACTGGCACACACTGGCTGCGGCAGTCGGCGCTTTGTTGCTCGGTGATACCTTTTGACCTGATTCTCCGCCGCCTGCTTTGAAGTCGGATTCAGTGTGTGCCCACGTTTTGTGCTCTCATTGGCGGTTTATTAGAGGACCAAGTCCGTTGCTTCGTTGTTGTTTGATCTTTGCTTTATTATCCAACTTTTCATTGCTAGATTGAATTGAAAAGATGTGTAACATCCCACAACTTGTGTCGACTTCACTTTGGTCGGCTTCCTTTATTCGTTGCCCGCATATTTTATTCTACTTTCCTGCTGCAGCCCTTCATCTTTTTCCAGTTTATCGCACTCTAATTCCAACAATACCGCCATTGCTGCTGTTGCTCTCCTGGCGCCCTCAAGCCCCTACGTTCTTATTTCTTGCACATGCGCCCAGTTGCATGCAACCGGCTGCACTTGTCAACTGCACCTCGAGTGTCGTCATCGGCCGCAACACCGCAACAATCTCGTCGTGAACACAGGAACAATTCTTGTACCCATTTTCGTAGTTGTTGCTGCTTGTTTTCCTTGGCTATTATTACGTGCACCGGGCACAATGTGGAATAACAAAGCGACACAGCGAGAGTGGCCCGCAGCTGCATCAGCAACGGGCCTCTTAGCCTTGGCGCGGCTCGCAACAGGCGTTAGAAAGCACACATAAAGTGCTCTACGCACGCCACGCATTATCTGGTCAGAAGTGCACAAGCTGCCGTTGCTGTGGCATGCAACTTGGCTCAACTGACATCCAAGGACTTGCGGACTTGCCGCCGCGAACTTTTCGAATGTACTTTTCACTTTAAGCCGCATGGCGCACGTGGGACTGGCACTAAAAAAATTAAGCAATTTTCAGCTCGAGCAAAACACTTGCTGCCACAAGCTTAGCATATTTACCGGCGCTCTGTGTGTTGGCATCGAGCGCCGGCGCACCATCTTCCTCTACGCGTTGACTGTTAAGCGCCGAGAATTAAAATATAAATAAAATAAAATACGTCGGCAATTAGCACAACCACTCGCCATCCTCTCTGGCACGTGCACTCACACCCTCACATGCACGCACACCATGTGTGCTGGCAGGATGTGTTTGCACAAATTTCTTTCTTTCTTTCTGAGTTCTCAGGAACTGCGGCGCTCTGATGTGGTCGAGTTCGGCAGTGCTGTTGACAACCGACGTTGTTAACGCCGCATTCAAACCAAAATGATTATCGTCTGAATCAAAAAACTAGGTTCGAGTGGCATAAAAATTGGGGCCTTAACTCGGCGTAAAGCGGAATCCCAAACAGTTTCTTGCTCGGCGCTATTTTCGGCTTAGGGAGCCCGTGACCCGCTGGTGCTAAAAAGTCACCGACATAAATAATATTCGTTGTTACTTCGGTATTTACGCACACGAATAGAAAACGCTCGCCGCCGTTGTTGGTGCTGTTAGTTGTTTTTATTTAAATTGTTTTGTTATTGTTGCGCGTTGTTTAGCACTTCCACACTGTGGGACACGCACGAGAAGCCAGCAAGCTCATTCCGCCTCACTGCCGCCGCCCAACACTTCCTGCCCACCAACACTTGAACTTGCCTTCCAGCGACCACTTTGCATTTTGCGCTTAATTTTCTTTTCACTTTTTCCCTTTTCTCCTTTTTCATGCATTTCTGTTCGTGTTCCCTTTTTGCGTAGATTTTTGTAATTTTTCTCATATTTTTTGCTTGAACTTTATTTTTGAAAACTCCCTGCAGGCCCAACAGCAACAACAACAACAAAAACAGTTGCGCACTGAAATGTGAACCCGTTTCGCCTTTTTTTGTAGTTGTTCCGTTTCATTTTATTTCATTTTTGTTTATTTGGCTACTTATGTTTTTTTTTAGTATTTATGTATTTTAGTTTTGTTGCTGTTTGCTGATTGTTGTTGTGGTTGTTGCTGCTGTTTGCATGGTGCTTAACATTTGCGTGCTTTCCTCGGTGCGAGCGGGAGTGAGTGTGTGTGTGTGTGCATGCTTCCGTTGTTGTTTTGAATTGACCCAGCAACCTTATTCGGTTTACAGCCTAAAAGTATGCAGTACCTGTCGTGCCATTTGCGTTTGGTGCTGCTCGGTGCTTTTGCTTGCTCCGGCACGATGTTTATTTTAATTTCTGCAAATATGGTTGCTCTGGTTTAGGTTTAGACAACAACAACAACAAAAACACCATTCACAACGTTTAATATTTATTTAATTAAAATTAAAGTTTTGCTTGCGAAAGTTGCTCCCGCTCAGCGATTTCCGACATATGCTCGACATCTATCGTGGAAATAATTGGGTCGCTCAGCACTTCCCGGGGCCGGTGGTCGTTGGCTGGCACGGCCGGTGACGTGCGGCTCGTTGTTTGTGCTTATCTCATTTAAATTAGGTGCTGATTATTTGCATGTTTATTGTGCTGCTTGTGTGGTGTTGTTGCTGCTCTGCTGCGTGCTTTCAGTGCGGTCAGGTTGAGCTTTGCAAATTCGAATTTAGTTTTTGGCGCTAATTTTACCAGCGGGTGTGATATACCAACAAAATGACCATAACGGTGCACGAGTGTGTGACATACATACATACATAAGTCATACCAACAAAATCTCGGAGTGCGGAATAGTTGCCGCTGGCCTTTTTTGGAAAAGTATAAAAAAAACCGCTTCTCAGAAATATCATAGAAATATTCAACTAATAAGGAGAAAACTTGGACAAACCGATGTTGGCGAAGCCTCTTTTGTGCACGCTTCCACTCACTGAATGGACGCCGAAGCCCCGCTGTCTCCCTACATATTTTCTCACTTGATGGAAAAGGGACACACACAACTAACGCTGTCAACTGCAGCCACCAACGGCAGCAGCAGGAACACTACCGTATTTATGAACACTTTTAGAAAAATTAAATTCCTCTGGACCGGGCGCTGCCCGACGGCCGACAGCTGGCTGTGAGAGCGAACAAGAAGGTCGGCGGCAATTACTGATGACCACAACTAGCAGCTGACCTTTGGTGATGTTTCTGCTAATAGCAGCACAATTTTGTTTGTGTTTTATTTGGTGTTTATTTTCGCCAACAGTAGTTCGCTTTTGATCAGAGCTCGTAAGGAGCCCCCTCACTCTGCCAATGTCAGCGGGTTTGTGTGCCATAAATAGTTTCGACTGGAAAACCCGGCTTGGAGCCCTTGCGACATAATTTCCTGGCATGTTTTTAGGCGTAACTAGAAATGTCATACTCGACTTGAGAAATTGAATTTCGAATTTAAAGTCACCTATTTGGGATTTTCGCTTTAAATTTGTTAGCATACATTTAGGCGAGTTTACGAAACACCAAATTTGCCTGCACCGGCACCGACCAATCACAAATTGCTTTTAGCGCCCGAAAACCACAGCAAATTAGCAGCAAACGTTTGTTTATTCGGGGGCGGACTGCATTAGTTGCTGGTCGGCAATGAATCATCGGACAAATAATTTGCCCACGAACTGACATTAGTGGCGCATAAACTCGAAATCAGCTTAAAAATTTGGAGGACGCCAAGCTGAATGGCGGAAGCGAAACTGGCGCGGACACTACATTCGACCCGAGCCATCTCGCACAGCTGTTTGTGCACCAACACTGTTGGGGTGACCAGGTGGAAATTACTCGTATTCATTTTGCTGAGACCTTAGAGGCAGTGAAGCCTCCAACCGGTTTGTCCCACGGAGCAGCACGTCTGGTCACCCTAAATTGTCCGTGTCCATGTCAGTGTGTGCGCGGTCAAATTTACTTGCACAGACACATACAAATGAGCTGTAGGCTCACTGCCGAAAATCACTGCAATTAATAGTGATAACTGCAACAGCAGCAACAATAACAACATGAAAGAAGCGCCGTAATGGCGCAATGACTCCCTCCTGGCCTGTGCGTAGCCGCACACACGCACGCAAAGCTGCTCGGCTGAAGTGCAACAAAAATGCCGCGCAAGCTTCGCCGACGGCAGCAATAACGTATGCGCCGGGAATTTCGCATGCGAGCCGGGACACGTGCAGCGTTGCAGCAACAGGGATTTCGCATGCGGCTGGTGCTGTTGCTGGCGCTGTTGCTACAGTTTCCAATTATCCTCGCGCAGCGGTGGGCTGCGCACAGTGGCAGCGCACAGCTCGGCTGGCGCATTGCCAGGCGGCCGGAAGCCGCGTCTGTGCTGTTGCAGCTCTGGCCGCGCTAATGATGCAACACTCATTGAGCGTTCGGTTGTTCATTGCCGCGCACCGACTGCCACCGCGCCCGCGCTTGCATTGCCACTGCTTTCAATTTATATATTTTTACGGCGGGCTGCAGAAAGGATCGGAGGATTGGGGAATTTTTGGTTGGCTGCGCCGAGCAAACTGTTCCCAACGCTCTAATTATTTTCGCTTTTCTGTGGCGGAACGCGGCCGCAGTCCGGCCGAGTTGCACTCTTCGGGGTGGGAGGTCGCCTGAGCGTTCTGTGGTAAATACGGGCTTCGAGTGGTCAAACGGCGTAGGCCAAAGTGCGAGCGATTCGCTCAGAAAGCAGAGTCATCGAAAGCGGAAAAATCCAATTATTTGGCTGTGTTTGTTTGACGGTTCGAACTTCGATTATTTACACGGAACTTACACGATTACTTAAAATCTTTGCAAAGTAGGAGAACAATCCTGTCTTTGTCCTTCAGCTTTGATGTACTCCGTGGTGTGGTTGACTGTCCCACACTCCTCGAGATGATTTTTCTGAATATTCCAGCTAGATCTCTTCGTTGCTCAGAGCAACAGCTCTGAGTAGGTGTTTTGAGGGCTCTGTATTAATTGAGTTCAATAGAATCTACAAAAATGTTGAGATTGATTTTTCAGTTTCAAAAAATCGATTCATGTATTAAATCTTTCATCGTTAAATCTTTTTTATAAGTAGCTTCACTGTTATTTTCCTCAATTCTTGCATATGTACAATGTTCATTTAAAATGTGTTCAACTTAGCCTAGTTATAAGAATTTTTATTGTATTCATTGGCTAATCAATACTAAATAAATAAATAAATAAATAATTCTGATCTTACAGGAATCGTCACAGGAAAATCCTGGTTCGCGTTTTATGGCTCGACTTCTCCTCTCTCGCAGAGCATTACTCTCCGCCCATGCTGCAAGTGCCCCTCAAGCATCAAATGACGCAGTGTTGCCGCCGATTCCCGTCTACTCGTTTCGTGCGCACTAATAAAACGTCAGTCAGATGGAATAGATTATGATACTCGCAAGAAAAGAGCCACGCGCACGACCAGCGCAATGCCATCGAGAGGAGGAAGAAGCCAAAAAATGGTAACATAATCCTTTTTGCAACAAATTTTTATATGATTTTTTATTTTACAAGCAATGTGCGATGCGTGTGAGTGTGGATGTGGTTGGCGATCGCAAAAAGTGGCAGTTGTAGTGCATGGCGTGGGGAAGGGACCGCTTGAAGGGGTGACGTGTTGGAGCGATGTCCCCGAAAAGGGAATACAATGTGGCCGGCTGGTGCCCGAAGGACAGCACGCTGCGGCCGCCAGAGGAGAGGAAAATCGAAAAATATTGACAGCAAATCCTGCGAGAAATGACATTATAAAAAGTACGAACGATGTGCGGAGGAGCGTGAATGTGGACGACGGAGGGCGCTGGCAGCTGTTATGGCGCAGCAGCGAATGAAGCAGTTAGGCGAAGCAGTGAGGGGAGCAGTGTCACCGGGTGCTAAAAAGCAATGGAGCACGTTGATGATAATGACACGAAAAATTGGGGGAACAGACGCGGCTTTGAAATAGTGCTGCGGGCCAAGGAGGTAATGGTGGGGCAAGCAGAGCAGCAGAAATGCATCAGAAACTCGCACGGAGAGGGGGTGAGTTTTGTGAAAGTGAATTTTTTAACTTGGATTCGACAATTTGAAGCAAAAATAAATGTCTACATACATATCGCACATGCACTACAAAAGTGACACAACTCAAAATTTTTCATTTTCGGGTTTATGTGTTAATACTGTGCACAATGCATAAATCTACCAATCAGCAAAAGCTCAGTATATTTTGTTGTTGTTAACTGGTACAAAAATAAAGTTAGGTCTCTCTTCGTGTCAGAAGTTTGATGCTATTTGATCGCTGCAGCTCAATGCAAAAGAGTCCTAACTCAAATTGTGTCACTTTTGACGAAATAAATTTTTGTTAAAGTTAATTTTAAGCAAAATTCTGACAATTTTTGTATATATTTTTAATCATTAAAATTAATTATGAATTTTCAAAATTTTTCTTTCAACTTTTTAACTGTCATTTATTATTATTAAATTCAGAAAAAGTGGCATAACTTGAAATAATTCGGTAATTATGGAATTAAAATATCATCAATTAATTAATTAATTATGAATTTTCAAAATTTTTCTTTCAACTTTTTAACTGTCATTTATTATTATTAAATTCAGAAAAAGTGGCATAACTTGAAATAATTCGGTAATTATGGAATTAAAATATCATCAAGACAGTCACAACTCAAAATTTTGGATTTTCTAGTGTAAAATAAAAAAAAATTCTTGCAACTTATCATAAAGCATAATCTGTAAGGATTTTCTACTGAACGGTCTATACGTTATTTAAAAAAAGTGTTTATTTAGCTCAAAAACAGGTTTTTGCGTTTCCTGAAAAATGAAAAATTTTGAGTTGTGTCACTTTTGTTGTGCGTGTGCGATATATAGAAATATATAAATTCGATTTGCTATAGTAAAAAAATAAATAAACATATGTAATGTCCAAGAAATTAAAGAAACAATAAATAGAAATTCAAACAAAAAAACATTCAAAATCGTGTTTGCAATCTGAAATACCTTAACTGATTCTGTTTTCATGGTTTCGGAGCCCACTCGATCCCTCCTGACAGTCGCTCCGAACAATGCCACTGCGGCAAAGCAGCTCGAACGGCAGTTGGTGTGAATTATGTGCGCTCACACCCACATTGGTGCCACAGCACACACCATACCACGTGGCGTGCCACACTCGTTGGCCGAAAGTGACCAACTGTGCTCAGCTCAAGTCGGCACTTCGTGCAGCCGTTTGGCGGGGCGCCGGGGACCGAACGGTCGGCCGCGTGAGTGGCCGCTTAGGCACTCATGGTCAATGTTGCTGTTATCCGCTGCGCCTCCTTTCGCTTCAAGCACGCCACTAATATCCTTTTTTATCCTCACATATTCTCAAATGTATTTCTCGTTCGTTTCCCTTCCTCGTCGTGCGCCGTGTCCAGCCGCCGGTCGTTAGCGCCCTTGTTGCAATACTTGCTGCCTTCCATTTTTTTACTTAATGTGCAAAGTTTGATTGGTACGAGCACGCGTGCATGTGTCCGTATGGGAGTGTGCGTGTGTGTGTGTGCTGGCGTGTTAATGTTGCCAGCTAACTGGCTAAGAAAGCGACAGCAGCAGCAGCAGCAGCAGCAGACGTCGCCAGCACAGATGACGGCAAAAGAGGGCGGCAAACGTGTCCGTTTCGGGGCGAGCGCATAAAAATGTTGAACAAATTTTGATCACGTACCGTGTGCCATTTGTTGGCGCGATATATGAGCAAAACGTAGCGGCGGAAAAAGGAAAGCGAAGCGCTGCGCAGGAAAGTAAAATCGTAAAAATCTTTAAAAATTTTGTTTGGTTCATTTTTTGCGCTGCCACTGAAGATTGAAATGTTTGTGGCGGACGCGGAGCGGACGGTGACGAAGTGCAAAGATGCCGAAGTTGTTAGGGGTGCCGGAATTTTTACTTCAGCAGCAGCTGAAACCCCGGAAAATCTTTCCGCTGCCACAAAGTTTGTTGGCGTTTTGTTGCTGCTGTTCTCGCAATTGGTTTTATTATTGTTGTTATTATTATTGTTGTTTTAGGGCGCTTAGGTCGTGTTTTTCTGCTTTGGTTTTTGCTTTAAAACATGTCGCAGCTCGCATTTATAAATTTTTGCACATTAAACGCAAGTTTACGGCTGCACAGGGCTGCAAGTTGGCGCCGGCATGCAAGTGCGTGCGGCTCCTCTCGGCTCTCGGCATGCGGCATGTGCGCGCGCGTGCGTTTGTGTAAGTAATGACGCGTAATTTCTTAAGCAGCACACACACACACACTTTACGCACACACGACGCCAGGTTGAGCCAACAAAGTGGCAACAGCAGCGGTTAAGCTGCGCAAATTTAATTTGCAGTGGCCAACAGCAACAACAACTGCAGGAACAGCCGCGCTGCCACCACATATGAATACCGAAAATAACATAAGCGCCGACAGCAGGAAGCAAAGTGTTGCTTTTACACGGAGCAACAAAAACACCGGCAGCACTGCGGCAACAACAAAAAGTCGCCAAGTCGCCAGCATGTGCGGCACGTCCTCGAGTGTCTGTGGCTGCGTGCGTGCGTGCGTGCGTGTGAGTTTGTGTTTGCGCCGGCGACATGTTGGCCTCGGTGCGCTCTCCGCTTGCTGCCCTTCTTGCTTCCGCCGTTATTTTCGTTGGCAACAAACCAAAATTTATTGTGTCACGAGAAATTATGACATCGTAATGAGTTCAAAAATAATTACGTGAATGCGCGCCGGCTGGTTGGCTGCCCGACTGCTCCGCTCGCCCGCCTGAGTCCTTCCAGCCATGTCGCATATGGTGTGGCGACTGTTTTGCGCCATGCGGCACACTGGCCCATTATGTCAGCTGGCAGTTTAAATGGCTCCGCGTTTAATTGAAATTGTCAACATTTAAACTGATATCACAAGCTGAGGAAATTCGAAAGCGGCTCGCACTTAGTCGAACGCCGAGCGACAAAAATTTGTGCGCTTGGACAAATCGGTGTTGGTGTGAAAGTGTGTTCAAATGTGGTGTTTGACAGGATTAGATTTCGTTTTTTCTCACTGAGTTATCGCAGTGGGAGTTCAATTGAAATCATATGCCAACCCAATTGCTGATTGTTTTTCACAGTGTAATTGGGTCAATTGGGCAATGGTATTTTTTCCGAGCGCGAGTCCATCGTCCGCTGCTCTCTATCCACTTCATTCCACTCACTGATGCTATTATTGTGGTTGCAGTTGTTGTTGTTTTATACGTGTTGGCATTGTCGCATATTTCCGTACATGCCGAAGAGATCCGCAGTGGCGGTGCCGGGCAATGTCGTCCGAAGCAACTCGACAGCTGCCAGTCAATTAGCCACATTCCCGTTGTACCTTGTAATCGATGCTCTTCCCAGTGTCCTCCAGTCCTTCGGGCTGTCAATGTAAAAAGCGAAATTCAATAAAATTACTTGTCGCTTTTTGTTGACTGGCTCATTACTTAGTTGACAGCCACGGCAACCGGCCGGCCGGTATAAGCCTGGAGCAATTTACAAGGACAATTATTATGGCCATTAGGTATTCATTTATGAAGCTCGCCAGAGTAATCCATTAAGAGTTCCGCTCGAAGATGATTCTTCCTTATTTTTTCATTAAATTCGGCTTTAGCTTTAGTCCAAAAAGAACGGCAATGCAGCGGCCAAAAATGTCACGAGTAACCTTCAGGCACTTCTTTCGCAAAGCGCGATTTCCAATCCCTGCCAAATCCGCCCACTTCTATTCCGCGCGCATTTCGAGCCGCCTGAACGACTTCTGGCGCGCGCGAAACGAGCAAAGCGCAATCAATGCATTTCATTTAAATAACTTGCAACTGCCAACTGACGATTTTATGTTGCGCGCACAACTTTCATGCATTGCGAGTTGCAATTTCTGCAGGAAATCGAAATGCAGCCAGCTCGCATGATTTATGCCGCGCGCAGAGCCACGCCCGCTCTCGCTTCGCTGCCGCTCCATGGAGCGGTCAATGTGGCGGAATGTAATCATTGTGCTTTTTTGCTGGACCGCACTCACCTTCCACTCTCGACTCTTGCTTGCTTACCTCATTGTGTGTGCGTGTGTGTGTGTGTGTTAGCCTCCGGGCAAATGTATGCCATAAGTTAAATTTCTTATTATAATTTAAACGAATGAAAATCGATTTTTGAATCATGCGTTCGGTGTGTGCTGCACCCGGCTTCCCACGCCCCGCGCCCATCTTTTGCTTCGCCACATTTCAGGGCGCAGCTTGCTTGCTGCAGCAACATGCGTTGTTGCCGCAGGGCTAGCAGCAACATTGCTGAGCTGCTCTGTTGCTTGTGATTATTTTTGTTATTAATACTGGTTCGTCGTTTATTTGTTGCTGTTGTTTTTGTTTGCATGTTACAATTAATTGTTTGCTGGCATTTTCGCTGCTGCCGGCTATTGTCCAGCTGCTGCCCGATTTTCTGATGCGCAGCGGTGCAGCCGAAGGATATACGGTACACTGGAAAAGGACCACGCATCTGCTCAGACCCGCAGTTTCTAGTAGTTTTCAAATTGTTCGATGGAAAAAACTGTTCAACTATCTCTTTCGTTTACCTTCGCTCCTCAGTACAACTTTTCCTATTCTTGGTAATCAAACTAATTCGACCCCCAGCCCTCACCCAAAATATTTTAAATTCTAGTTCTTCATAAGAACTAACACAACAACAAGAACGATAATCATGCGGGGAGTTATTTGCAAAACTGCAGGAATGCAAAAATATGTCGCCGTCCAAATAAATAAATAAGGACGAGTAGCGCTCCGCGTCCGGCGCCCATATCACCAATTCCCTAACTCAACTTCCTCTCCCTCTAACCAACGCTGCGCCCACTGTCGCCGCTATTCCACTTGGTTGCACATTTAAGGCGATTTGACAGGAAATTAAGTTCGATGTATCGCATTTCTTGCCACTTCGCGTGTGTTGCGTCTGTCTTTTGTCTCTGCTGTTCTTAGTTATAGTTGTTGTTGTTGTTGCTGTTGTTGTTGTCATCGTTATTGGGCTGCCTCTAAGCTCTGTCGCTTCTTGTCCCGCTGCCTGTTTCGATTCAGCTCTTGTGGTGCGGTTTTTGTTTTTGCCAACTGTGGCAGCAACATTTCGTTCGGCTTCCACGACCAGCAAACCGGAGATGACTTTGCGGTTTTTTGTGGCAAAATGCGAGCACAGTAATGAAGACAGTCCGGGACTGCGCATCGGACTCGTCGCCCCGCTCACTGGCGCTCAGTGTCGCCGGCGCACATGGCTCGCAAGCCGGACCCGCTCAACCTGTTCGCTGGCGTAGGGTGTGAGTCTGCATTTTATTTGTGGTCTCTGTGTTGGTTGTAGTTGTTGCATTGATGTATGTTCAAGCATTGGCAAATGAACATTTTTAATGAGTTTTCGCTGGCGTTTTTACTGCTTGCGGTCGCTCTGATTGTTTTTGTTGTCGGTTTTTGCCTCTGCTCCTTCTGTGCTCCTGCTTGCGATCGTCGGCTTGGTCCGTTCGTTCGTTCGTTCGTCAAGCCGTGTTGTGCTCTACCAAAATCGCAGTCGATGCTGTGCGGGCCGGCTCTCGTTTTCAGCTCAGAATTAACAATTCCTCTTTGATTTTTTCGACCACTCCCTCTTTCCGCACAATACTCATGTGAGAGTGTGTGTGTGTGTGTGTGCGAGGCAGTGCTTGTGGATCATTGTGTGCTTGGACTTTGGCGTTTTGCGGTTGCACGCTGAAGGCAAAAACCACTTAATGAGATTTTTTAATTAAAAATTGGTCAGAGCCGCGGCTGACGGCGCGGTGCGGTGCGGTGCAGTGCGATCTGTGGGTAGGTGAAAAAAGGAGTCAATGAAGCGGCGGAAGTGGCCGCTAGCCGCAAGCGTTTTACATTTTTTGGTAATTTTCGCAAGTGATGTGGCAGTTTTACAGTTGCTGCAGGAAACGCTTTTTGCTGCTCTTTTGTTTTCGAGTGTTTCTTCTCGGTTCGGCAGGGTCGAAGCCTGCAAAGAGTTGCCGTGTGGCTGTAGGCAGTGAAAATGCTTCGGTTTGTTTTGTTAGATTTTCTCCAAGTTTTCTCCACGTTTCCTGTTTTGCATTTGCTTCTTTTATTTATGCATTTTTTGTTGCGTAAATCGGTGTGCAGCTCCTACTCAGGAATGCTTAAAAGCCTTCTTAACGAAGAAGGAGAGGAGGGATAATACAAATCGGCCAAAATGTTCGCCATTCGAATTATCAGAGCATTCGGCGATGATCGATGCACGTTGGAACTCTCAATGTTGATCGTACAAATGTACGAAGCCGCAGAATCACGTGGAACATTTCCTCCAACAAGTGTTGAAAGAAGTGTCACGCAAGCCACGTTCCGACGTTGTCACAGAGAGTCAATAAAGTTGGCAAATCCACCCACAGTTGTAGGCTTTATTGCAGCACCGACCGAAAACGGTCCGAAAGGTTCGGATAGATTCATGAAAAACTATCCGTAAATGGTCCATGAACGCTGCTCATTTCAAATGCGAAACAAGCGTAGATACCAATGTCAAATTTTTGCTAGCAAAATTCACATCTCGCTTTGCAGTGCTTCGATTGAGTTCGCCGTTGTTGTAGCCACAACGCCTAAGCCAGATTGGCGTCGCCCACGTCGGGAAACCTGCAACGCTGAGCGCCGCAGCCAGGCCCACGCTTGGCGATTGCTGCGAAATTAAAGCCTTCCTTCTTTCGGTTCCCTGCAAGTCGAGTGCGAACAGCGACAAAGTCCGCTGAGGTGCGTCGCTGCAGTGCAATTTATTAAATTAATTTCGCGGCTCTTGTTGCTGCATGCACCAATTGCCGATTGTGCATCGCAGCTGCCAGTCGTCCGGGTTGTTGCTGTTGCGATTTCGCGGCTGTGCTGCGACTGCCGCTTCCTGCTGTCTGCTCTGCGACCTTCCTGCAGGCATTACTGCACTTCAGCTGCACGTGAAGTGGTTTTTCATTTTGTGCTGCTGCACTGTCTGCGTTTGCGCTGCGCGATCTGCCTTGACAATGAATTATTGTCGCTGCCGCAACTAACAGCAGACATCAGTTGCGGCTTCCTCAGCACGTCGCGGCCCTTGTCTGACGACTGCCATTGCTATCGTCACTGTTGCCGTTGTCGACGACGCCAACGTTGCGCAGCACCTTGCCATGTCGGTCGCTGATTGTGATTCATTGCGGCTGATGCAACAACTACGGCCGTCTCGCTTGCCGCGGCAACAGCTTCGCCGGGTTCAGGCGTGCGCTCGTCTCGCATTGCGGTCGCCGTCGTCTTTGTTCTTAGCGAGTAATCGTCGTCCTTAAATCTGAAGTTGCATGTCGTTCTCTCTTGCTTTCCATATATTTCGTTGCCTTGATTTGATTCAATAATGAATTTCGCTTTATGAGGAATTTCAAGTGGGTGTGTTCATCTAGTTGTGCAGCCGTGTGTGGGTTGCCTGCAGTTCGCCGAACACTGCAAAGTTGCTGAAATTCTTTGATGTGCGAAGCGACTCGAGTCATCTTAAACGCAAACGAGACTTTTCCGCGGGTTTTTATTTCTGCGCAGATTTGATCCGGGACGGGGGAACGTCGCACAGTGGGGCGTCCCCATATATCGCATGGCCAAAAATATTAAACGTGGTTTAATTTTGACGACATTTGGTATCCGCCCATTTTTTAGCGTAATTAAGAAAAATACGAAAACTTGTCAAAATTGGACTACTGCCACGCCCACCCCCCATATTGAACAAATCTTTGTTATTCGATAACTTGGCCACTACTAACACTAGAAAGATAAAATTTTATACACAATATCACGTCTACTTTAAAAGTTCGTATACGCCTCAAATGAATTAATCGGTACATATGTATATTTTGCCATTTTTTTAAGTTTTCGGTGTTTTTCATGTTGGCCCCTCTTCAATTCGCTCTTAAGTTTATTTTCCACAAATATTTGCATGCATTTGTAGTGCCAGCCGGTCGAATTAAACTACGCGACGGCAGCTACACATAAAATAGCTTACGAAATTGTACAAAAGATGCCACTATAAAAAAATTAATTAAATGCGGGTCTGCAGGCCTCTGCAGCTGAAACTTTGCAAACATGTTCTACATACTTGTAATTTAGTGAAACAATCGAAATTGCAAAGGCTCCCTAGGGCTTTTAGAGATATTTAATTTTGAAGTTTGCACTTACACTTTTTCTACGGCTCAAAATGGCTCTACGTTCGAATAACGGTAGTTAGCGAACAGTAATAACCAAAACAAAAAAAAGGCATTGCCTGACTATAAAAACCTAAAACATAAAATAAAAAATCAGGTATATTAAAATAATAACTGTAACCATAAGAAAAAACATCTTTAGTTTTGCAAGGTTAAATTTCTATTTTTCTTAAATTTGTGTTGACGCAATATATGAAGTTTAAAACTTTCGTGAGACTACAAAACTTAAAATTATTTTAAAATTCCTTTTGATATAGCTTAGTTGAAGATTTGGCTTCGATCGTGCTTGCTTATTTTTTCAACAAAAATATTTTTATTTTTTTTATTTTTGGCCACGGACGCCCCACTGTGCGTCGGTCCGTCACGTTGATAAAAAGATGGATCTGTGGATATTTCTTCCACACAGGACATGTCAACGCAAGCTGCTGGGCGCATCTTTTCGCCACTTTGAAATATCTCGATTCAAATGAAACGTCAAAATATTGCAATGCAAGCTGAGCTCACCCACAGTCGAACACGCACACGTGAGGTCGCACTGGGCCTCAAAAATAAATCAAAACAATAACTTTAGGCAACAGCCAACGCACTTCGGCAACCCTAATCACTGCTCTGGCGTGATGTTGTTGACAATTGCCACTGCTGCCGCTGCGGCAACCTCGAGGCTCGAGCCCCGACTCACGTCAACAATTTGACATTTTTCATATTTTCGCAAATTAAACCAACACACAAAAAGGCATTGCGAGCGAGCGGACACAACAGTGGCTGACTGACTGTGCGGCTGGAGAGCGGGCAGCATTATGAGGCGGAGCGCCTGACAGCTGTGCCACATGTGCCATCGATACTAATGTGACGGGCGGCGCGAAGAGTGTTGGTGTCGATTGCGTTTTTAAGTCAATAAATGCCAAATACAACGCTGCATGCGCCAGCAATCGGACGTTTCCTTTATTGCCATCGACGGCGCACTACAGTGACGCAGTGACAGGCAGCAGCGCGCGCCACTCGTCGTCGTCCTCGGCAGCGGCATTATTGAGTGCGTGTGCGGCGGGTTCGAGTGCGTGTGTGCGTCTGTGTGGGGGAGGGGCGCTTTCAAGCGTGCGCACCGAAAACAATTGAAATGCCAACAGCAGCAGTTGTTGACAATTAGGCAAACGTTCTATATGACAGCTTTTGAGCCCTTGTAGGCGCTTGGCAGCGGCAACTGTGCTGTGCCGCCAATCGCACGACTACAACAAACACAAATAGAGCACTTGAGCACTTCAGCCTTCGGAGCGCAGCCTGCCGCACCGCAAATTTCACTTCATTGAAGAGCGCCGAGTGCACATTTTAGAATTTCAGCAAATTCACAATACGCAGTTCGCAATTCAGCTGTCAACGTGTCACCAAACTTTACTGCTCTAGGCCAACGGTGCCCTTGTCGTTGTTGTTGTTGTTATTGCGTGCAGTTGGCAATGCGCTCGAGTGGTCACAAATAGCAGCAGCGGCACTTGAAGTCAACAACAGCAGCCGCAGTCACAGCCGCAATGGCGGAAATGCTCCAAATGAATTGTTGTTGCCGCTGGGAAGTATGACATGAAGATGCCACGTGTAAATATTTATGAATGAAAATTTACGTTGAAATTTTGTACGAGTTGAGTTCGCGACAACGCTGGACCAACGTTCGTGACATGAAGTGCCAACAGAAAAAAAAAACAAGAAGGACACTTTTGTTACGCGCGCGAATGTGGAGCTCGAAGGAGGACAAGAAATACAAAGAAGAAGAGGTAAGAGGGAATGCAATTGGGAGGGTAAATAACAAAACCATACCCGATTTGTCTCCCAACAACAGAGTTCTGCCGATGAGTTGACCCGTTGGGTTGATGCCTTTCGCGAGTTGGCCATTTTAATGCGTCCGAAATCTTCTGCGGCACTTCGACTGAAAACATACTTCTGCCTCTCAAAGGCGAATTTCGTTCGCCTGAACGCTCCCACTCACTTTTTGTTGTTGATGCGATGAATTCTTGTATTGTGCAATTTTTCAAGAGATTCCCGAGTAGAGGGTAATCCACTTTGGTTGCTACGCTATTGAGGCGCACTGGACTGGGAGCTGCTTAGTGCGGCAGTGGCCACTCCAGCGCAAGTGCCCCGAGGTCCGGGCCAACAACGGTCCGAGGTGAAGGTTAACCCCTTGAAGCGCCTGAAAAGCGCAAGGCGACGCACACAAAGGGCGCTGTTGAGCAGGAAAAGTTCATTGTGGTTCACGCAACTTTCGTGAGCAACAACAGCCCAATCAAGGAAGCAAGCAAAATCAGTCAAGCGGACGCACCCACCGACAAACAGACGGCCGCACCGACCGACAGGCGGATAGACAAGTGCGGCAGCAAACAGATGAAAAATGTTTTCGTGTCCTCGTCGCAAGATAAATAACAATTTTATTAACTCGGAGCATGTGATACGACGGCGGCTGAGTGCGTGGAGGCTATCGCTGCCGGAAAGTTGCCAAAGTTGCTCCCTGCGCGTTTGTTTTCGGGGCAGTTATGTCGTCGACTGTTGTTGCTGCGCAGCTAAGCCACTCGAGGTTAGAGCTGTGACGTGGGTTGGCTGATGGGCGGCCGGGTGCCTTACCTCTTTGCACTGCGCTGGCATACTTTTGCCATTGTTGGCCATCTTTGCATGACGGTCTGTGCGCCGAGAACTTTGCGCTTTGTGTGAGCGCTGCCTTTGACCGGAGGCGTTTTGGGCTTTGCACTTTTATTTAATTTAAACATTTGTGTATTTTTTGTGTTCTTCTTTCAAGTCGCTGCAATGACTTAAACTGTAACATTCGAAAGCTGCCCGAAAAGCAACAACAGCAGCTTGGGAGCGAAATGTGGCACACGAATTTAATGGTGAAACTATTCTTAGGGCCAAACATTTTGGACTCCCTGAACTTGATTGTTTAGGGTATCGGCTCTGGGGCACTCATACTCGCAGGCAGATGTTTATCTGCAGCTCCGAACATCGAATCGAGGTTATGGCAAAAGCCATATTTTACACACATCAAGGATTGCCGGAGAAACAAGTGTGCAGTTGCAAGTTGCACATTCCAACACACATCCGGAGGCGGATGCTGCGCGCTGCAACATGTCCTGCGAGCTCTGTCGTGATGGTATCTGCACTGGATGAGAATAAAACGATTACAGCGACATTTAATTTCATTGCTGCTGCAAAAGTGAGAAATAAAATGGCATTGGGGCCCAAAATCGAGCAACAACAGCAGAAAAGCGATTAAGCTGAAGCACCAACCAGGGAGAGACGGTCTCCGAGCAGCTGCAACAACCACGCACAAAGCCGTGACACAAGTATCACTGAGCTCCCCGCTGCCCACTCTGCACCGCTTTGCACCAGTCGCGCCTCGCCTCGCCTCCGCGCTCACCGTCGTCGCATTGAGCTGCACGCTGCACTTGAAACGGCAATTCAATTTAAATTTATCTACACGAGATGCGATAGCGAGCGGATGTGACGGCCGACGTTGGCCGAGGCGTCAGGTGAAGAAAGAAAACGTGTCCCGGTGCCAGGCTGCAGTCACAGTAGCGCTGGCAAATTCGCAGCCGCACACACGCAGTGCAGCTACTGGCTGCCGGTGACAGCTGCTCGAGCGGCAGCCACTCGACGCTCCACACGCCAGCCATATCACTTGTGGCGGCAGAGCCCGGAGACGACTCTCGACCGGCGTGAAGTGGCGTTGAATGCGATGGCACATGAGTCCATGAGTGCTGGAGTTGAGCTGCAGTGCATTGTTGCTCCGATCGACCGACGGACAGACAGAGTACACGCAAACAGTGCCCAGTAAAGTTGTGAGTCTGACTGGCGCAGTCGCCAGGCGGCGCGCAGTGAAGTTATAAAATCATTTCGATTTAATTAAGATTAAACGCTGAGAAACTTAACAGGTGAAATTTCAATTTAATTTCAAGTTTATCTTGCGGAGTTGAAGGACATGCAGCGCTCACAGTGCACCAGCCGCTGCCGCGCTGCATTGTGCAAACATGCGCTGCTGCCCACCGGAATTCGCCTCTGAGTCTCAGTGTGGCTCCGGCTCTGCTTATGACTTTGACTCTGGCCGGCCGACTGTCTGCAGTTGCTGGTAGCCGACGACACAGCGAAAATCGATGAAATTAAAAACTTTGATTGGCGTTTCTTTGGTTTCATTGGGCCGAGCCGGACAAAGCAAAATCCAACATCGACTTTTTGTTTTGCATAAAACGTTGCCTGCTGCCAGCCGGTATGTAAGCCTCGCCGGCCGGTTGTGACTGCAAAATGCAAATGTTCCCTGCTTACGCATCCGCAACTCGACGAACGAACGAACAGGCGAGCGGGTCGTCCAGCGTTGGCTATAAATTAAAATGCAACAAGAGTCGGATTCAGACAGTTTTGTGCTGGCTGGGACAGGGAGTCGAAATACAACGACCGAGTCGAGCCGAGCCGAGCGTTCATTCGCTAACCAGTTGAGTGCTGGGCGCAGAGACTTGTCGTAAGGTTGTTGTTGCAGGTTTGTTTTGTGCCGCACCACTTGCATCGCGTTTATATGAATTTTTTGTTGGAGTTGGATTGAGTGCGCTGCACTGACGTGCGTTGGCAATGATTTAATTTGCCGCCTCAAACGGCTCGAGGCGGCCGCCGGACGGGCTAACTAGACGACTGACTACTTGGCTGGCTGGTCGTTCGAGCACAGCGCAACTTCAGCTCCTTTGTTTTAATTGGATTGTTCCAAGATTTGAGTGACAATTCTCATTGATACTCAGGGGGAACGAAAAACTTGCTCCTTGCGATGTTGTCCGTTGCGCTCCTCGTCCTCGTCCTCTGTCCGTAGAGTTGAGGTGGCAGTTGACGACCGCGCAGCTCTGCCGTGGAATCAATTGATTTTATTAGGAATATTTCCATATTTGTCTTGTGGATGTGGCCTCGAAGTCTCCTGCCGCCGGGCTTCTGAAAATGTTGCTGACGTGAATGGCGAATTAGTGTTTGACGTACTCTCGACTCGCATGTGGGTTTTCAGACAGAGGGATAATTTTTAAATATTTTTTGTAAGGTGAAATATTGGTCTAATGAAAGTTCTACTGTCCTGAATGCAGCTTCAATTATTTGTTCTCGCAGCCTTTTTGCTGTTTTGCTGCAAAAATTTGGCACATTAAAGAACTCGAAGGGCGGACAGTCGTCGGAAGTGGCTTTGCTGTTCCTGGCAATGTTTCTAAGCATTTTTGCCATAGTTGGACATGTTTTCTTAATAGTTTTCTATTCACCTTTCAAGTTTATGCAACCAATGGTCAGCCATTTTTCTTCCTCATTCTTCATTTCCATTCTCCATCCATTGCTGTCTTCCGACTCGTTGACTACCATTTATGGCCACAAATATGCAAAACGATACAACTATTGACTTTGCAGTTTCTGGATGTAGGAATCATAAGAAACGCAGAAGTTGTTGATGGGAATGTTTAAAAGTGCCGTTGCTATGCAACATTCGCACCATGCAACATGCGTTGCGTGCACTCCTTCACAAGGCCCGTGGCCTGACTGTATTTCTGTGGTATTTCGGATAGAGGAGTTGAATGGACCGTGCTTCAAATACTGCATTTAAAAGTGTTGAATTTAAACTTAGTTTTTGTTGTGATGAAACTCAATAAAGGCGGACATACTCTCAGCCGACCCGAACTCGGTTTGTGCCAGTTCACATTTTCGCACGTTTTCAATTCGGCCAACATCCACAACAGGTGAACGAACAGTGCAGCAAAACTCAGGTCACAACAAATATTTAACAAAATACAAAAAATAAATTAAATGTACACATTTGCACAAAAATGTGCAGAGAAACAACAAATAGTACCAGCCAGGCTGATGCTGATTTTTAATATGACTTCTTAACTTTATCTATTTGCGATGAAATCTTTTGTGAGTACAGCATGGGCGCAACTAGGAACAAATTAAGGGGGTGGGGGTGAAAAGACATAATTACATTAAAAAATTACAAATATAGAAATCGAATAGAATAGAATGTAGAATTCTGTGCATATATGTGCCTGTATATAGAATATATAAATTCGAATTTTAGGGCGGGGGGGGGCGAATTGCCCTCCGCTGCCCATACCTGGTACGCCCATGGAGTACAGGCCGGAATTCAACACACATTCCTCTGGCACTTCGATCCAGAAAAATCGTAATCCCAGACAAGAGTTCTGTGCTTATGGAGAAGCGGCAAATGGTTCTGAAGGAAAAACTTGGTACATAATGAGGAATGAATGAACACAGTGGCGGGTTCAGAGGGGGAGTGGTTAGAGGTTGAAACCTCCCGAAATATTAGAGATCGACTTTGAAACTACAAAGGCAAAAGAAACTATAAAAAGGCATTTTTGTTTTTTGAACGGGTTTTAAATATATTATAGAATTACTTTTTGAAACCCCCAAAATATTTTTCTGAATCCGCCCCTGAATGGACTCAATGGGCGTAACTTGGTAAAATACCTATAAATGGCAACTCTACTCAAAAGCAGGGAGACCACACCCAATTTGTCTATTGTTCTTAGTTGGATTCCATATCAAATACCAGTCTGATTTTTTAAATCTTTTGCACGATTTAGTACCTTTAAGCCAGTTGACGAACAGCCCAATGACAGGACACAACGTAATCAATTCATCAGGTGATCCTCATTAAAAATGTATCTGTGCGACCTACAAAACCCAGACCAAAGCGATTTGGCCCCGACAGAAATTGCTCCCTACGATTTTCTTGCTGCGCGAATCACTTTGAGTGTCTGATGATGGCACTTGCCCAAAGGTCAACAACAACTTACGGTCAACATTTCCATAATTGAATTTTGTACAAAACATACAGCGACATGTGGGTATGTGTGTGTGTGTGAGTGCAGCTGTACGCGTCCGCTGCGACCAATTTTCAATGTATGCAAAAATGTTCCGTACAGACGGCGAGCCAACGTTTCGATGCAGTAATGAATGTTGTTGATTTAGCTTTTGACTTTCGTTGTGATTTTTCATAAGCCAATACACATCCACACACCCACACATATGCACTTGTGTACATACGGAAAGTAAATGTATATCACTATAAAATAATGAAAGAGTATGCAAACAAGCTATACATCACCGCTGACACCATACGCACACCCAGCAAAAATTTTGACGATTTTTGTAATCCTTGCGATGGTAATCGCGTACAGCTAACAGCTTATTTAATCGATTATGGATAATTAATACAGTAATGACACATTTCTAGATTATTCTTTCGCTTACTTGCAATGCAATGGG
The DNA here is from genome assembly GCA_964056695.1 of Melieria picta. Taxonomy (NCBI): domain Eukaryota; kingdom Metazoa; phylum Arthropoda; class Insecta; order Diptera; family Ulidiidae; genus Melieria; species Melieria picta. The sequence continues at coordinate 133,596,161 of OZ057399.1, read as the reverse complement.
TAAGATACCTTTTTGACTGATTACTAGTAATGCAAAAAGTAACGGGATGATGCTGACAACATATCGCACACGCACAACAAAAGTGACACAACTCAAAATTTGTGATTTTTCAGGAAACGCAAAAAACTGTTTTTGAGCTAAATAAACACTTTTTTTAAATAACGTATAGACCGTTCAGTAGAAAATCCTTACAGATTATGCTTTATGATAAGTTGCAAGCATTTTTTTTTATTTTACACTAGAAAATCCAAAATTTTGAGTTGTGACTGTTTTGATGATATTTTAATTCCATAATTACCGAATTATTTCAAGTTATGCCACTTTTTCTGAATTTAATAATTATAAATGACAGTTAAAAAGTTGAAAGAAAAATTTAGAAAATTCATAATTAATTTTAAAAATGAAAAATTTATACAAAAATTGTCAGAATTTTGCTTAAAATTAACTTTAACAAAAATTTATTTCGTCAAAAGTGACACAATTTGAGTTAGGACTCTTTTGCATTGAGCTGCAGCAATCAAATAGCATCAAACTTCTGACATGAAAAGAGACCTAACTGTATTTTTGTAACAGTTAACAACGACAAAATATATTGAGCTTTTGCTGATTGGTAGATTTATGCATTGTGCACAGTATTAACACATAAACCCGAAAATTAAAAATTTTGAGTTGTGTCACTTTTGTAGTGCGTGTGCGATATATGTGAATTATTCCTTCACTTACAAGTAGTGTGTAAACGGCAATTCATTTTCAATTTACGCAGCAATCAACCAAATTTAACCCTTTCGACCCCAACGTTGCCTGAGAGCAACTTCACCTATTTGTCATCTTATAGCAAAAGCTACAATTGATTTATGGGTTTAATTTAAGTGGGCACCAACAAATTAATATTTTTAGTAGTGAATTCAAAGCAAATTACAAACATTTTACTGTTATCCCCAAAATAATTTCCAATAATTTGCAGCGATATCAGGGAAAGTTTGTGTTCTAATTGAAGTCTACGAATTGGGCGCGTTTGATCAAAACCCTGTTTCTTTAATAATGGTTAAATAAAATCAAAAAGTGATAATTTTGTATTTTTCCATAAATATTACATAACTTTTCTGTAATTAAAAAAAATGGTTCAAAAGTTATTTAACCCGTTTTAAGCTAAAATTGTTCAAAAGTAAACTAGCTGTAGAACTCTAACAAAGAGGCGTGGCGAGTTCAAATGTCCTGTGCACACTTCTTAGGCAAATGTTTCATGATGTAAATACTAGAGTCCTGCACGAGTATGCATTTTTGCTATTCGAAAACATTCAAATGCTTTTGAATAGAATACTTCACTTCATCTCTGCGGACCGGTTCGAATGAATACGAGTACAGCTCTCTTCGAGTACGAGTAAGCTCCGAACATAAACGAGTAGACGTACACTCGGGAAAACGAGGACAAAAGCATTCGAATAATAGTACACATTGCTTCGAATATATTCGAATATACTCGTTTTATTATTCCTAAGATTATTTAGAAATATTTATCTTATATATAAATATTTATTTATTTGTTATGCTACTTTTTTCAATAATTTCCATTTTGCGTATTAACTAATAAGCCACTTCAACCGCACCACAAGTATACACATGGAAAAGTGACATACTGCGCATAAAAATATTCGATGAAACTGTTGATTTTCGAATACTTCGCAAAGATCTCGATTACCGAATACGAGCACTGCAGTATTCGTTTCTCACCGAATACGAGCACTGCAGTGTTCGCTATTCACCGAATATGAATAGAAACGAGAAGCGACGCTCGCTGGTTCTCGTTTCTATTCGTTTCGTTGTACACATTCTTCGAATACCAAGTACCCGTACAGTATGTACAGTAGTGTAGCCGCCAAAATGAATATATTCATGCAGGACTTTACTAAATACCAAAAAGTAATATCGAGACACAGGGTAAAATTCGGGTTCGAAAGGGTTAAGAAAATAGATCGTACTGAAACATGCGTGTAGTCATTCGTGTGTGAAAGTTTTAAGTGTCAAGTGAATAAAATCGTAAGATTTTTTTTTTAGTTTTTTTATTTTAAATTCATTTAAAATATTTTTTTAATAAATATTTTTACTTTTTTTCAATATTTGTATTTTTCCGTTTAATAAAATGGATTTTTACTAACAAAAAACAAATGAAAAAAGTTGGTTAAATATTTCATTATTTTTCAGCAATTACTGAAGGGATTCAGCTTAACTCATTACTTAATTCAAGTCCTGGAAGTGATTATATAAGCAAGCTTTTACAAGAACTTGTGTAACTCGTTTCAAGGTTATTATATGTAAGCAGTTACTTCCAATGGCATGCCTGGGTTAATGTTAGCAGTGGAGCTGAGTTTCTCGATTACTTTGGACATTACCAGAACTCAAAAATTTTGCTGGGCATATGTATGTACATACATACAAACGCTGACTGAAGCTTGTGCACACGTGCAAACTGAGAATTAGTGAAATTCGAGACAATGGACATTTAATCATGCTCACACCGAGCGCACACAGCAACGCTGCGAGCATTCGTGTGTGTGTGTGTGTGTGTGTGTGTGAGTGTGTTTGTCTAGTATATTAACTGCATACAAATTGACGGTGTTTGGACAATGTTTGCACACGAGTCGGGCACAAGTTTTTCAAATTCTCCGTCGGGTGTCAAGTGTTCCGGCACCCGCTGCTCCTGCGTGTGTGTGTGTGTGCGTGGGTCCTGTCAAACATGATATTTTCTGTTTCAATACACTACGCCGATGCAAAAATAAAATATGCTAATGTCTGCGCAGCCACAACATTATCAATGAGAGTGCGGCACGGCCACACCCCCGCCCCACACTCCACACACAATGGACTGCTTTCTGTGGGCTTATCGGTAATATCTCCATTCTGATTTGAATGCGAGCAGTTTGCACCAGCCGCGATACTCACATTCATCGATGTGTTTGCAAGTGTTGGATATTTTCTCACCGGCCGCACACTCGAAAAAAGGCGTTTACTCTCCGTAAAGGAATACAGGACATACTCGTAAATGAACATACATACATAAATATGTATAAATATGGGACCCGAGGATTATGAGAACCAAGCATGAGATCCGTCTTTACCATAGGCAGTTTTCTCTTAGAGAGGGACAAATAATTGGTTTGGCCTTGGTTAAGTCGGGACTCGAACCGACGACGCCTCGCATGTGGTCCAAGGCACTAATCACTAGAGTCCGACCGATTAATCGGCATCGGCTAGTATCGACCAATAAAATTGGTATCGGCATCGGCTACTATCGGCATTGGCCAAAAAATAGGTATCGGCATAGGTATCGGCCTTTTTTGGCAGATGCCACATCGGCCGTTTTTGGTCGATGGTGCCGTCGGCCTATTTTTCTGCTTTCATTTTTTTGTTTTCATTTTTTGTACCAACGGGTTCTTATACCCCTTTTCAGTAATGTATTTTTAGATACTGTTTAATATAAATGTTTCCTAGAAATGTTTTTTTTTTAACTGGGTATTCTTAAAAACACAGATTTTCTCGAAATGTCTATGCATTTCGTTTCTTAATGTGAATATCAAAAGAAGGGGCATTTAATTTTTCAATCTTATCGTTCTTTTTTGATTGGAAGCATTTTTTTAACAGGCCTTTTATTTTTTCCAAATTTGTTTTCTAACTTCTTCCCACTGCATCTGTACAACGGGTCGCAATTTGATAGTACAAATTTTAATATAAAAATCGTAATTTTAAGTTGAATAAAAAACTGAATTTGTATGCAATATTTACGCCACTATTTTTGTTTCTCTCTCGGTGGATAAATGTGATATATTATTTTTTTTAATACATGTTAATGTATTAGAATTCTGAATTCTCTTGTTATTTTATTTAGTTTTTAATAGTGTCCGACCGAATATTTGGTTTCGGTTTCGGCCCAAATAAGTGGTTTCGGTTTCGATTTCAGTTTCGGCCAAAAAATGGCCGAAACCGAAACTTTCTGGAATATTTTTTTACATTTTATTGTGTAGCGAGTGAACAGCTACTTAAGGCTTGATTATACGTAACGAGTAGAGTCACGAGACAGCAACTCGAACGAGTACTCGTTTCGTCTAAACAGTAAGGCGAGTTGTTAATTGAGTCAGTGACCGAGTAGAGTGGCGAGAGAGTCACTAGAATCACATTTTGTTTACTAGGCCGAGTACTACTTTACCGTTATATTTTTCTCTTTTTCGCAGCGATTCGCGGAATCGCTCGTCACATGCGGAATGCGTCACACACCACTTTTCGCTCGGTTGAGTTTAATTGCGCAAGTTGCTTAGTTCATTTTGTGCATTGTAAAACCGAACTGACTCGCCACGTGTGAAAATACGTTTGAACAACTCGTCGCTTTTGCTCGCCATCCCAATTCTCTCGGCCTAGTACCATTTTGATGTCTCGCCACTCTACTTGTTACGTGTAATCAAGCCTTTAGTTAGTGCAGCCGAGCAGATATATAGTTAAAGGATGAGAAGCAGAATTTAGATGCCACCAATGTAAATAAACTTCTTTTTCAGAATATAATAATAAATTATTTAATTTTGAATATTAGCGAGTAAGGTACGAAAGGGTGATTTTTTTATGTTTATGTTTTTAAAAAATTAATTAATTGTTTTTATTAATTTGTAAGTATTTATTTATGTTATGTTTGTTTGTTTGTTCTTTATTTACTTAAACTAAAATTCGTTTGTTGAAAAATGGTGATTTTGATGCTTGATGTGGTGATTTTTATTTTAACTAGAAAGTTTCGGTTTCGGCCGAATATTAAAAAAAAACAGAAACTCGGTTTCGGTTTCGGCCCAAAAACGTGGTTTCGGTCTGACACTAATTTTTAATTATTTCTTTTCTCGTTGTTTTGTTATTTTGTAAAGAATATTACAAGCAATATGTAATAGTTCCTTTTGTTATTTTATATTCGTGTTCGTGTTATCGTGTTTTTTTTTATTTTTTTCTATGTAATCGGCATCGACCGATTTTCGCCCTTTCGGCCGATTAACCGGCATCGGCATCGGCCAAAAAATTTGGTATCAGTCGGACTCTACTAATCACTAAACCACTGCGAACGCGTTTTAGAAAAGTGGTGCGAGTTTCCATTTATAACGTTTCCAGTTGTTGGTCCCACACGGGTGCGAGTGCAGACACACTTTGTTCTCGGTTTCCTGCAGTGTAGTTGTGTGAATGAGCGCGTGCGGTGGGGTCTGCATGTGGGTTAATAAACATTACAAATGTAAATGTATACACCATTGTTCGCTTAGAAGTGTAATTTCAGTGATGGTTGATGGAAAATTTCACCTCATAGTTGTTGCTATTGATTTTCAGGCCGGGCGTAATGTGTATTGTTGTCGTCTTCGACGTGAATGTGTGCGTGTCAGTGTGTGCGATTGCAAGTCTTTTGTTTGCTCTTAATGCGTTTCTGGCTGATGCGAGTTGTTGGTTGTAATTAATGTTGCAGGTAGCGGCGTTGTTTATTTGTTTGCCGTTGAGGTTATGTATTTTCATAAAATTAATTGCGCTCGTTCGGCGGCGTTGCGTTATCGAACTGTGGCCATCAGTCAAGTGGCAGTTGTCCTTAGAGCCATCGAACAGGGTCGAGTGATGCTACAAGTTCGGCAATTGTCGCTTCTGATTTGTGGCGGTTGGCTTTAATGGGAAAAGTTTGGAAACGCGCATTCGAATGCGATGATCTCGAGTGGCCATTTCGGGTGGTGCTGGAAAAATCGGAAGAAATTGCAAATCGATTCCAGAGTAAAACGATGTGAGTTTGTGCTGGTGGGATGATGCTAAGATAAGACTGATGGCTGCAGTTGAGACAATAAAAGGCCACGGCACATTTATGCGTCCAAATGTGGGCCAGGGCGCCGCTCGCATCTAATCAGCGAACGAGTGCACACTTACTGCTCACCAAAGTAGTTGGTGGCGTGTAATTTTGTAGTTTCCGAAGCATGTGCCATGCATTTTAATGGCTTTTGCTGGCGGACACACGAATATCTTATCGCGATGACTGATTGCTGACAATCGGTTTTCTCATGGCCTCAATTTGCTTTTAAACTCGCTGTGCGCTTTTTTATTTTTCGCGAGCAGCGTTCTCCATTCAAATGCATTCGATGTGAATTCGCTGTGCCTAAGCCTTGCGACACGCAGTTGTCGCAATGACGACTCCGACGCTCGCCTTGAATTTCAAATGCGGGTAAACAGAAAGCAACTAATAAATAAACAAGCGGCCGCACAGTCAGCGCCGCGACACAATCGGCGACAGCGCCGGCGCGCCCAATCCGGCAGCGACTCGCCGCCGCCCAGCTCGCCGCACAGAGGCCGATTGCGCGAGTAAATAATTTAGATCGAATCAATTTCCGGCCGCTTGGCGGTCGCTGTAAGCCGCTGAGCGACCGAATGCAGTCGGGCGTGAAACCAACACCGAAATGCGGGCAGCGGGCAGCAGTGAGTGCGAGTCGGCCGCGCCAACTGCTGCAAATTGCATTGGCGAGTCGGGCGCGACGTCCGAAAAATAAAAGCGAAACCAATAAACCTAAAACAAACAAATAATTGTCGAGACGGAATCAACGGCAGCCGCCGTTGTGTATTCAAAACTGTTTATGAATGAACGACCGAAGCATTGAGTGAATGAATGAGCTGCAAACAGCGAAGGTTAACGGGCGAAACTGTAGTCCCGACATGTCGTAACACGTCGGTCTCTACTGCCAGTCGGGTCCCACAACACGCTGCTCTGTTGTGGTGATATCTGGCGCCGCTGCCCACAGCTACCAGCAGCTCAGCTGAGCTGATATTCGAGTACGCGGGCGACACAAATTCCACTTTCTTATCTGTGAAATTGGAACTGTCTGTAAATTGCGATTTGAATTTTATGTCGTCATGACTCAGGCAGGAGGGCGTTGAAATCCGGGCATTTCCAGCACAAACAGCGCGGATGACACATGAACTTACGTCGACTTAAGTGCGTCAACTGCGATCCATGTGGCAAGCGCCGTTAGTTGCCGCAAATTGTCTGCAGACACATAAAAAGCGCCAAATCCCTGTACGCGCCAGCCAGCCAGCAGACCGTTGCAACAATTGCTTACAGTTAAAATTGCGGCCGCCGTGAGTGCTGCGATGACGCAAGAGAGATTCACACATACACGAATAGCGTTGCATGGGCGTAGGTGCTTTCGCGTCCACGCAGCGCTGCGACGAATTTCATGGTAAATTTATTTGCTGCACGCTCGAGTGCCACCGCGCACAAGAAGCGAGATAATACCTGAAATTGGGCTTTGTTGCTCCGCTCCGCGTACTGTCGCTTGTCACGCAAGCGCATCTGTCAGCGCACACAGCACGAACAATTAGGCGCCCGTCCGTCCGCCGTCATCAGCTGCTCATCTCATGTTTTGCGTGCTTTCGGCTTACGCCAGCGCCGGCGCGCGACTTGCGTGCAATCCAAATTATCTTTCGCTGAAATTTTCCTTCAATTGCTCGCAATCAGAAATGTTTTGCAATCGATTTGAATTTGTTGCCCAATTTTCCGCATTGCAGTCGCATTGGCGGCCGCTGGCGGCGCAGCAGCAACTGATAGCAGGCAACCGCGGACAATTCGCGCCCGCAGCAGCAGTGCGGCTAATTAGTGCGGCTAATTTGGTTACCTCAGGCCGGCAGCCAGCGACCGACGTGTCTTGCTTGAGGTGATTTACTTGCACTGCTGCGCGCCCATTTCGCTTCGTTGCGGCTTTGCACGGCCACTTTTGTTGGTCGCTGATGGGCGCCCATGGTGACGTAAGGCTTTGTGGTTTGGTGCATTGCTGGTCGTTGGTGTGGAAGCGTCTGATTCTTTGGAAGAGTGCGCACCCCATGGGAAGCCCGGGAGTGGTCGGTTCCCAGAGTGGTTCAACTTGAATTCCCTCTGATGAGCGCAATCAAGTTGAGATTCGGTGCCATATCTGTCCACGTTGAGGCACAAAAATGCGGTGCGCCCTCGAACACGACACGCCTTAGCGATAATCACGGCCGTAATTAGAATGACACCGTTGTGACGTGCAGTCAATCGGTCCGACATGAATGCCGAGTGTATTCTTTATTGGCGGAAGGGGAGAAGCTTGGAGGGAAGTTTTATTCTAGTTGAATTAAGTGAGTTCAAACAAGTGCAATGGACGCACTGAAGTGCTGTCACGTAAATGTTCTACAGATTCCTGCTGCAGATAGTCGCAGAACGATTGGGAATATGTCACTCGCTGTAAAGCGAATAAAAGTGAACAGCAAGAAGCGCTTAGTCGCGCCAAGTGTAATTGACTCTGAGCGTTATTCGCTTCCGAAAAACTCACAACACAAATCTAGAAACCTAATTTTCCCCATCACCGGCCATTGCGAGCCGCACAAAGAGTAGAAGAAATTGCAGCAGCTGCAGCACAAATGGCCAAAAGCAGTAGAACCGTTTTACTTTTTCATAGAATGGAAATACAAAAAAGGCGCTAAATGAAGTCGCCAAAATGTGCCACGCCCACTGGCAAAAAGCACAGTTCGCGGAGAAGGCAAAGAGCCACAACTGCCACATTTAATGCATGAACAAACCAAGTTTCAAACATCGCCAGCCAAAGCCAGCTCCGTTTCTGTCGGCAGCACAGTGTCGCACAGTGTCACGTCTGCCGACTATGAGCGGCGCAGAATCCGCGGTGACCGTACTTCGGAGGCCAAAGCCGCAGCGCTTGCAAGGGGCTTAAAGGACTTTATTCGCGAAACGGCATCAGATAACTGCGGCACTATCAAAGTTCAAGTGCAAAAATATTTTGCCTCTCCGTCCAAGTTGCACTTCGAACGCGCTGAATGGGCCCCATTCGGCGAGAATGGTCACCCCGTGCGGCCGAAGCAGCGCACAACAGGTCGGGAGGTGATTAGTGGTGGTTAGTGGGTCGGGCGGTCGGTTGAATGGCGCACTCGACATTTTCTGCTGGCGGCAGTTGTTGCACCACAGTGGCGCCCCGGGCGGCTGATACAGTGAACACTTTTGCTTTCGCTTCTCGCACTGTTTGCCTTTGGCGTTTGTGTCCTTTTTCATTTTTGCGGACAGCGAACTTAGAGGTTTTTATTTAGTTTTCCAGTGTTTGCTGTTGCTGGCGGTGGCGCCCCGCCGCTGCGCTGCTGCACAGCAATGAACAGCGGCTGGAATTCAACTGTTCGTTTGTTTGGCTTTGTTTCGAGAGTGAATTCGGCGGTGGCTGCTGCTGCTGCCGCTGTCTGCCGCCAGCACTAATTCGCGCTGAAGTATCTCATTGTTGCATTTGCGACAAAAGCCGCAACTTTGTTCGGCTCAGTTTGTCCTTGTTCTTGTCCTTGTGTGGTGTGTGTGTGCAGACTGGCGGACTGGCTGGCTGGCTGGAGGGAAGCCGAAAACCGCGGCGTGTGAAGCGTCTTACGGGGCGAATTTCACAGTTGTTGGCGTCGCTTTTCTGCTACTGTTGCTTTCGGCTCGCCTTTTTGCTGTCGCTTTGCAGTCGTTGTTGCTGCGGCTGTCCTTGCCTTAAGCTGTTGTTGTTGCTGTTGTTGTTTGCGCACTGTTGCGGCTTTTTTGTTTGGGGAAATACTGCGAAAAGGATGCCCTGGTTCCGACTGCTCGGCATGTCGGGCCTTGTATGCGTTTTCGGCTTAGCGTATTGCATGGCAACATGTCGTTGTTGTTGCCGCTGTAGCTGCTGTTTTTGTTGATCATGTTGTTGTTGATTTTGCGCGGCAAGTCGGTGAGCGTATGTTTTCGGTAAATTGCGAGATTTGATAGTGCTTGACTGGGTCGCTCACTGATGCCATGTCGGCTGCCACTGGGGCGCGGCAAGCTCAAGCGGCACTCAAGCGATAGTCAACGCTCGACGTGTTATTGCTATCAATGCCCACATGTCACACAAGTGAACTCCATAAATTGTTGCGCGACTTGCGGTCAGCGCTGCAAATGACCGGCACTTCACTCAAGTGTGTCCACGGCGAACGGAACCGACACAAATCAAGCGTTCGACATGCCATCGCACATCCAACACTCCATAAACTCGTTGCGCCTGCCAGTTCGGCGGCTGTCCGTCCGTCACACCGAGTGCAGCAAACGGACTTTTCGCTGTTTATGGCCAGCACCAAGTCGTTGCTGTTTTTATGCTCAAATAAAGATACAGCCAAGACACATCCAACACGCCCTGCCATCCATTCATCCACAGCGGTGCACACACACACACACATACATACATACATATCGAAATGTATGCATACAGACAGACAGTGCTATCGCTTGTGTGCCCATTGTGATATTTTTGAGCACAATTGAACTGTGAAGAAGCTAAAAGCGATAAAATTCTAAACTCAACCCAAGCCTAAACGGACCGAAGCGGAGCCAAGTGACAATGTGTAAAAGTAAAAATATACAGAACAGTAAAGGAAAGGCAAAACCAAAAGCAAAACAACAGAGCACAAACAAATGATGTGTCATTCAAGGCGGCATGCACCGAATACGAAGGGCGCTGCGATTCCGGTTGCCACACAAAAACGCGTTTACCAAAATTTTCAAGTTGGCATAGTTCGATTTAACCCATTAAAGCCGGGTACCAGTTCCGCCCATACGATTTTGATAAAATTTCATACACGACCTGTAATTGACCCAAAATGATCAGAAACAAAAGAAACAAAAGAATCAGAAATTTCAGCTTTCTATCTCTGCACGTTGCTGAGATATTCATTGGGTATTTTTTACCCATTAGGCAGCAATGGTAGCTTTTTTCCATACTTTTTAAAGTGATCAGCTAAACACGTGAACAAAAGATGTATTGTTTACAGGTGAGTTAGGAGGCAGATTTTTGTGAAGTTCTAAGGGCACTACGTTTCCCCACATTTTCCACCTCCGGAAAATTCACAATTTTTGGAGTCTGGTAACTCTAGCTAGATGGCGGAATTTAAGGGTGACCTCTACTAGACTAAGGTAGTTCCATCTTTACCCCAACCATCCCTATCAATGATTTTGAGATATCTGTACCACGAACATTTCTGTGATTTTTTTAAAAAGTCAGTTTTCATGGGTAAAATTTTACCCATTAGGCAGCAATGGGTTAAGGCGAACATGGCTATTGCAAACCGATTTCGGTTAATCAAATCGATTTCTTTGTTTCTGGCGACACTCAAGGCACCACTGGTAGGGTCCCCGACTGTTGGGTGAACAGCTCACTTCATTATGAATGAAGCCGCACAAACGACACAACGAGCCGAAAATATTACGCACCGAGCTTAATGCATGACAAAGCAAGCTCACAGCCAGAGGAGCACACAAATTATTACAAATGCTGATACGTTGAAAAGCGGCTAAGAAGATAAACAGACAAGGGAACAAATGAAGAGCCCGAACGGACACCGAATTGTTTTTGCGCTGCAGATGGGGACACATTAAGCGGCACAGGCACAGTCGACGTGAATGACGAATAACTTCGCGCGCACACACACTCAGCGTACTGCACGTGTGCTCCAAGTGCTCCGCTGCATGTGTAAATAAGTAGTTATGTACGAGGTCTGCTCAAAAAGTGTAGAATTTTGTGTTTTTTCAAAAATTATTTATTTATTTATGAATATCTATTTTTTCTCATTCAAAGTAATCCCCAACAGATATTATACACTTGTGCCAACGTTTTATCCAATCCTCGAAGCACTTAAAAAAAATCATTTTTTGAAAAATTCGCGATACTATTTGAACAGACCTCGTATAGTAAAAAAAGCCCGGCTGCATCGCCACAAACGAACCCATCGCGACTCGGCTGCGGCGAAACCGGTTGGGCAGCGCAGTGGTCAGGCGGTGGCGGGTGCAGGTTGTATGCAGCTGCCAGCCAACCAACCAACAACAACGAGCGAGAACAGCGGCTCAAAAATGTCACCGCTGGAGTGGAATCAAACTTTCCTGTGAATTTGTGGGATGGAAATTTCAACAGAAGCCCGACGACAGTAACAAAAGCCAACAGCGGCCCACAGGCGCGAGAACAAACGTGCAGCGGGCAGCTGAGCAACTCAGCGCGGACAAATAAACATTGCCGAACGCCGAGGCAGACACTTTGTTCTGTATGCACGGCGCGTAGCTGCCGTTTGTGGTTTCTTCCCTACGCTTCCGCTCATCAGCATATTCTCAGCGTCGCTTCGAAGAACAACAACAACAACAGTTGCTTCGTCAACACAATATCAAATGCCAACAGCAGCCGTGTTTTTATTGCCCGACTGCAACAATCTTGTATTCGCCTCATTGATGTGGTTTCGATTTTTGTTGTTTTTCCTAGCCCCTCCGACATGGTCGCCGCTCGCCGATAACGTGAGATGGCCGCAGGCGGCCGTGGGAATATTTGTGGGCACTTTACTACTTACAATTCGACTAATTTCAGTGCAGCTCTCGGAAGTCGTTGCTCATAGATAATAAATACAAATTAATACAAATAATTTGAATCTCGGTCAGCGTGTCCGAAATAACTTTACAGCAGCGCGACAATCCAGCGCCACCTCAAACCGCAACTGCACCCCGCTTCACCAGTGCTGCACTATTGGCGTGCGTGGTCTGCGTTGAGTGTGAAGAGCGCACACATTGTCCTCACTGCAGCCGCGCGTAAGCCGCAATGCGAACGGCCCACGAAAAAGCCGCTGGCGAATTCTTGCGCATCTCGCCAAAGCGAAAATTTGCGCAGTCTCGCTGGCATTTCGATGGCTCGAGGTGAGTGCAGTGCGGCGCATATCAATTGCAGCGTGCAATTTCCGCTCAGTCATTTTGGCGTATCATGTCACTGGCAACAACACAGCAGCAGCAACATGCGAACTGCACTGACAACGATGGCGTGAGCAGTCTACGCCTACGGATTGCGACTCGCCCGCGGCGCATAGGTTTTGCATGAAACGGATACGATGCCGCCGAGTTCGCCAAAGCGTGCGTCGCGTCTCTTCTGAGGCTTCACAAAGCTGTGAACAGGTTTTAATTTCGCACAAATTGGCCAATAGATCGATTTTCCCCAGTTGGAAAGGTTTGCCTTCCGCTGGGCCAGTAACGAGTTGTTGTTGCGTCGGTTATTGCATTTGTTCCAAGTGGTCGGTAGATAACTGATTTAAGGTGGTCTTCAACGTCGCACTTCATTTGTTGACAGTTGAAAAAGCGAAATAAAGTAGGGAGTGACATTGCCAAATTTGATCTGAGCAGGTTCGGCAACCTGGAAAATATTCAATGAGGGCGGATCAGAGTACGCATGAACACCAGCCATCGCTGTGCCACGGCATGCAGCGAGCATGTGTGGCAAAAGTTTCACACAGTCTTCACACATCTCGCCTGATTGCACCCTCATCAGTGCCTTTGTTGGCAAGTTTCACCGTCAGCTGCGTGCGCTCCAAGTTGAAGCCATGACCGTGCCCAGTCCTGGCCACTGGCCACTGGCCTCGTGCCTCTAGGCCGGCGAATAAGCAAGCCAAAGTTTTGCGGTCACATTTGAAATCAAAACATGTCAGCAATTATATTCGCATTCATTACGGCTCTCCGGAAACTTTTCACAAGCCGACCATTCGTCGCCATTCCACACGCTCGCATGTGCGCGACTGTTGACAGAAGTGTTGAAGCGGCCCGTCCGGCTGTGGCCGGCGACTTTTGACCGAACATTTGGCACATGAAGCAACTCCGCACATGGAGGACGCGGTCGGAAGGTCAGTGAGTGTGTCAGATAAATTTGCCAGTGAAACCACGACCAGCAAATAAGCATTTGGACAATGCGGCGCTGGTGACAAAAAACGTGAGCCGAGCGGGCAATCTCGGTTCTGCGGCTAATGGCCGCACATTTTCGCTATTAATTGCCAGTGATTTCTGTCGCCGCGGCCGTCGCCTTAATGCCGCTCCGTGGCGTTTATTTATACGCGTATTGTGTGTCGGCCGCGTTGACTCTCATTTGATTTCGGCTGTCTAAATAGTTGATCGTTTGGTTTATTGTCATTGTTGTTGGTGTTGCGGTGGCCAGCAACATTCGGTCTTTTGGCTAATTGCCTTGCGGCTTAGGCCAAATGACAGTCGCCGTGCAAATGCGGGCATTGTTGTTGCTGCCGTTGCTGTAGTTGCCGTATTTGGTGGTGTTTTGGCCATAAAGCGAAGGTACGTGGCGCAAATAAATGCAAATTCCAAGTCGAACACACGCACCGCGATGGCTCCTCGATCCGCCTCGGCAGCTTAAGCGCTTTGTCATAGGTCGCTACTGCGTTTAATTGAGTAATTTTGGTTAATTAATTCGACGCACTTTTCTTCTCATTTCGCCTTGGTTTATTTGGTGGCGCCCGCTCCACACGGCTGGCGCGGTTAGCGATGGGTAGATCTACGCCGTAAAGATGAGAAGAGGCGTAGAGGCGTTTGGAGGGCGTTGCGGTTTGTTGGTGGCACCGCGCAGTCTCAAGTGCGGAGTTTACGAAATATTTCGCGAAGCACAGTGATCAACAGCCGGCAACGCTGAGTTCGAAATTCGATTGGACCAAAACTGTATTCGCTATTTATGAAAATGAATTTTTCAAGTTGATTTACTCCTTCGACTCGACTTCTATTTCAGGTCATCTCGCGAACCGGGACTGAAAATCCTCTGAGTAAACCAAAGGTCTCTCGTATAATTTTGTGAAAGCAAAATGTGTACAAGAAATCGTATGCGTGCACCACAGTGCTTTCCATTTTCAAGATGCCGCAGACATCAACCGGAAATAATGCCAATGTTTAATTAAAACGCTTTATGCCGCACACTCTGCGCCATGTAAACCACTCACACTTACACGCACAAACGCACGCACAGGTGGCTGCTTCCACTTGAATGTATCGCACGAAACGTCGAGCTGGCGCCGCTGCCACTACCACTGCAGCGCTCCTCGGCACCGCGTAACCTCAACCAAAAGTCAAAGATTTAGCAGCTGGCAACACGTGAGGCGGCATTAAAAGCCCAACAATGGCAAGCGGCGAGGTGGGCGCTAACCCGCCCACGAACGCGCATCTTTTCGTTTTTGTGGCGCGCGGCCTCTTGGCTTCGATGGGATTTGCCGCGCGCGCGCAGCGGCTTAAGGATGAATTTTCGGCACCCCATTTGCTGCGTGCTGCGTGCTGCACGCGGAGTCTCCGCAAGGTGACGTTAGCTCCCTATTGCTGGGGCTTAGTCGGGATTAAAAGTGCGTTTCCTGTTGAATTACAACTTCAGCTGCGTCGCTTTAACTGCGACGCGCTCGGTAGGCTGGCGCCACGGCAGCGGCAGCGGCAGCGCTCCCTAAATGATAACGGTAAATACGGAAGATTTAATGCGCAAATATAACTTAACATAAAAATTAAAGATAATTTTTTTGCCAATAAGCAGAGCAACCGACTCGGCTGGTTTTTCTCCTTTCGAAGGCTGCAGCTCCTTCGGCGGCTCGAGCATTGCTATTGTTGTTGTACAAAGCGCCAGCAAACGTGCAACATTCATTGTTCATTGTACGTTGCTCTGGCAGCTCGAGCCGTCAGTGCAGAGGGAGGTCGGGTGCTGTGCGTCGGCGATTTATCGGAGTGGCTGTGTTCTTCAGCTGCCTGGCGGTGCTGTCGGCGCGCGCAACGTGCCGCCCAAGGCAGCATAATGAGAATCCTGCTGGGAGCCGCTTAGATTACGCGCCACATCCGTTTGGCATTTTCCGCGCCGAACGCGACCAGGCAAACATTATTTCCGCTGCTGCAAATACCCGTTATTTATTTTCGCGTTGCTGGCATAAATCGCCGCGCTTTAGCATTTATTGGCCGACATTTGCGGGCAATTGGCATGTCCATGCAAAAGGGGCGGGGCGCTGTTCACCTTAAACATTTAATGAAACGTCGCTGCAGCGTTGGAAACGTCGCACGCATACGCGACGCTTTGTGTGTTTTCTTTATGCCGCTACTTTGTTTTGTTGCTGCATGTAATTAGCTTTGTGGCAATTATTGTATTCAACATGCCTGCAATTGGAACTTCCGCCTTTGAATTTACATCTTTCGAGACCGCTTCGTTTCGTGTAAGTAAATCAGTTGCCGCTAATTGGAGCATGAAAATTACTGGAATTCAGTGGTGGAAGCATATTTCACGGATTTCTACGAGACATGCACGCCGTTCAAGCACACTTGTGTGTGTGTGTGTGTGCGAGTGTGTGGGCGTATTTTTTTGAAGTAGTTTCGCCTGCGGTAAATCGTTTACGTGGCTGTAAATTTACGCTAACAGATTTTTCTTAAGACTCGTTCGTGCTTTGCTTCTTTCGCTTTTATTTACTTCACTTTGTTTCGTTTCGTTGCTGTTGCTGTTGCGGAATAATTCTTGTACTAAATGCCAAGCAGCTGCATGCTGCTGCGCCAGCAATTGCAGCGGCTGCTACGCTCCAGCCAAACTGTTGGCAAACACGACAGTGCGCTCGAATTGCCATATCCAATAATTTATCATCTTTTCTAGCTTGAGATGATTTTGGACGCCAAAAAACGCAGGCGTCTTCGAAATTTACAGAACTGTAGTTTTCATTATTTGAAGATTTTTGTCAAGGCCCATGCCGAGTCTTCTGAATGTTGTAGAATAGGTTTTGGCTCTATTGTTGGCAGAGTCGCAGAAGTGGTAGTTGACGATATTCTGTTAAGTGCGGATTGCTGTAAAACATTTTGATTATTTTTCAAGTGTTTAACCCTTTCGCTACAGGTTTTTACTGGGGAAAGTTAAAATTTTAAATTTTACGTTTTAGGCTTCTATGGTTATATTAGCAATATTCCATAAGAAATTGTTTAATTTTTATACTCGGACCCTGTATTTTCGAGTGTTTTTCCACACAACCACATCGTTGTGGCTGTAATAATTACTTAACCCTTAAATGCGTGAGGCAATTATTTTCGAATCAATCAGATTAACGAAGGATTTAGGACCTGTACCATATATGGTACGTCATGCATTTAAGGGTTAACACAAAACTTTTTACGCATAACGAAAATTTGAATATTTCTTCATTTACTTCAGCCAAAATTAAAAAAAAAGTATCTTAATTGAAAGAAAACGTCAAATTAAAAAGTTCCCTAATTTTTTCTGCTTCTTCTTCCTTTACTATCAGGTGTACAACTTTGCTTCCGCCGTTTTTTTCCAAAATTAAAAGCTTTATTGCGAAAAAGTGCTTACAGATGTATTATTCAAAGTATTGTCCGTCGCTAGCGACAACTTTCTCCCATCTTTCCGGCAATTTTCGGATCCCGGCTCGAAAAAAGGAGTCCTCTTTTGACGCTATCCATGAAGCAATCCATTTTTCCAATTCTTCGAAGGATTGAAAATGTTGATCTGCCAGGCCGTGTGCCATCGAACGGAATAGGTGGAAGTCAGAAGGGGCGACATCTGGGGAATACGGCGGGTGGGGCAAGACTTCCCATTTCAGCGTTTCCAGGTACTTTTTGACCACTTTTGCGACGTGAGGCCGAGCATTGTCGTGTTGGAGGATGACTTTGTCATGTCGCTCTTGATATTGTGGCCGCTTTTCTTTTAGCGCGCGACTAAGGCGCATCAGTTGCGTTCGGTAGCGATCTCCTGTGATGGTTTTACCCGGTTTTAAGAGCTCGTAGTAAATCACACCGAGCTGATCCCACCAAATACAAATCATAACCTTCGACATCGAAATCACCATTTTTAAAACGTTGAAACCACTCCCGACACATTCTTTCACTCAGAGCAGCATCACCGTAAGTTTCTGAGAGCATTCGATGCGCTTCAGCTGCATTTTTTTGCGAATTGTAACAGAAAAGTAAAACTTCCCGCAAATGGCGAGAATTGGGCACATAAACGGACATTTTCGAGCGTGAATAATACGAAAACAAGAACAACTGTCACTGAAACGGCGATGACAATTCGTTAGGCACTGTCCACACTCACTTTAAAGGCATTACCATCTATGTATTTCAACCAGCCTCAGCCGGTACAGCCACCTATCGGAAAACGGCGGAAGCAAAGTTGTACACCTGATATTTCAAGATATACCATTAAAAAAACGTGTATACTTCTCTTCTTTAAACTTAAATATTCAGTTTATTAACTTCGAATTTTTCCTGAAACTTCAAACTATTCTAAAGACCAACAAAAAACGTATTCTTGCAACCATAGAGGATGCAGACGTCCGCAAAGTAGCATGTTTCCATATGGCAACAAAATAGCGAAAGGGTTAAGTGTGGATTGCTGTAAAACATTTTGATTATTTTTCAAGTGTTCAACTACAATATTACAGTTGGTTTTACTGTCGAAGGCTGACCAACTTTTTCGCGGTTGTGTTCTGCGAGTTGCGGCGCTCGTGTGCACGTTTGCAGCTCGGCGGAGACGCAATAAGATTTTTCACTTTATTTTCTTTGTTTTTCCCTCACATATTCCGACACTTGAAATGTTTACTTCGGCTTTTTGTCGCTTTAAATTTTAAGTAAACGCAACTTAAGTAGCGCATTTCCGCTTGCGGACCGTTGGCGCTGAAGCAGCAGGCAGCAGCCGACAGAGAAAAACACAAACGAGCGCAGAACTAACTTAAGTCGGTGTTAGCTGAATCGGAACGTAGATTTGACGCAGATACATGCAACGCAGTCACTTGACGCGACGCGACGCATCGTTGGGAACGGTTCCAAAAAACCAAAACGGAAACGAACAGAATTTAAGTAAATTTGCGTTTTCTTTGCTGTTTAAACAGCAAACAGTGCAATGCTCGCTGGAAGCTTTGCCAGGGAAGCTTCGGTGCCGCTTACACAGTTGGCGTCAAATTGCTGGGCCGCTGTTTATGAGGCGCGCGTCGAGCTGGAAAATTATTGGACTATTGTTGGTATTCCACTCGCGCGTGGGGCGAGTGGTGGGGGAAATTAAATTCAGTTGACTCAAATGTGCGGCGTTGGCCCAATTTAAGACGCGAGCGCACTTTCAGGTTGGCGCTTTCTGCAAGAAAACTAGAGAAAAAAAACTAAAGTCATTCGCGGAGTGCTGCCGACCAGAAGCCACTCTGCCAAGTCTTAATTTCCTTTCGTTGCGTCGAAGATTCGACTTGAAAGGGGGACAGTTAATTAAACTAAATAAAGTTGTTGGCTTCACTTCACTTTCCAACGGCGACGCACGTGTGCGCACTTCGGAGGCGATTCGACAGTTTTTGTGGGTCGAACTGCCAGCGCGAGAAGTCACAGACAGCGGCGGCAACAGCGGCTGGGTTCTGTGGCTGCCGTTGTATTTGTAGTTGAATCTTTTAATTGTCTGCGCAAGTGGTCAGCTAAGCGGACTCGGCGGCGTCTTGTGCCCAAAGCGGCTTCTTGCCAGTGTTTGGCTTTGCTATAAATTGCAGTCGCTCGTCGACGGCTCTGTCTCCGCCTTTGTGAGTGCATTTGCCGCGCAGAAAGCGTGACGCATCGAAAGTGGCTGCAGCTTTCAACGTCTCTGCGCACAGAATCCGCACCGCTTTTTGCCACTAATTGCCGCTTTGCATTGTTTGCACAGCGAAATTACTTAAACTGATGTCGGCCGTGGCGGCAGCAGCGAAGCGCCGCCATACGCAACTTTCACAAATGTTCGCCAATGTCGGAGCGCATTATTTGCCAGTCGTTGGAAATAATAAATAAGCGCGACTTGTCGCAGTCTCGTAGTGTATTGTCGCGCGTATTGAAAGCCGGCCGACATTGGGCACCGCGGCTTTCTGGCGAGTTGCTGGTGCGCTCGCTTCGGCGGCGCATTAAATTGACCATAAAATTTGTTTCATTGTTTCCACTTTGGCAGCGTCTTCGTTGCGCGCTGCCAACAACAATAAAATAGCGCCTCATTCTGCTTGTGCTTTATTTACTTACACTGCCAAATTCAAACGGATGGCCGGTCGCCGCCTCTGCCAGTCGCCGGCCGCGAAAGAGATTTCCCGCAAACTTTTTGCACTTTTCGCAGACTCGCTGACTCGCCGACTGGCTGCTGCTCATCCAACATTTTCCGTTTTGGTTGCTGTCGCTGTTCGGCTGTTTGTTTGTTGTTCTTGTTGTTTTTGTGTTTTTCCTAAATTCGCGCTTAGTTTCACTTTTTCGCTGGTCTGTTTGTTTTCTGCCGCTACGCGAAATTAGCCAACCCTTTTGGCTGTTGTTGTTGTTATGCTTATTACAGTTATTGTTGTTGGTTATGGTTAGCAGTTATGAATATGCGCTACGTCTGTCCATCCATCCGTCCGTCCGCTTGCCAGTCTGTCTGACTCGCTTATTTGTTTGTGTGTTGCTAGTTTACTGCTTGTTGTTTGTTTCGTGTTGTTGTTTGCAATTTCAGTGAAACTGTGGCTGCAGCTTTTTTGGTTTCTCGGTCATGGTCTGCAAACTCATATAACTGACCTTAGCTATGTTTGTGCAGGGGTGGAGCGCAGAAAACATTGCGCGTTGTATTTTCACTTTTCAGAAAAAAAAACGTGCTGCTTTACGAAACGGAGGAACAATTTATAATAGTAAAATGTTTGCACAAGAATGTTAAAATAAGAGACTTATTTATGCAAAATTTATTTTATTAAAAATTCACAATTTTGCGAAATTTGCAAACCTTTGAAGGCGTTTATATTATTGCACTAGTTTTTGACCTTTGATTTCTCAATCAGAATCAATTCCCTGAAATTGCAATTCTTTTAAATGCTTTCATCACTTGGTGCGATTAAATGGAGAAGGCGCGTTCAAAGAGAAGAAGCCTCGAGTCGCTTAGTTAACCCTTTCGCTATTTTGTGCCATATGGCAACATGCTAATTTGTGGACGTCTGCATCCTCTATGGTTGAAAGAATACATTTTTTTGTCGATCCCTAGAATAGTTTGAAGTTTAAGGAAAAATACGAAATTAATAAACTGAATATTTAAGTTTAAAGAAGAAAAGTATACACGTTTTTTAATGGTATATCTTGAAATAGTAAAGGAAGAAGAAGCAGAAAAATTAGAGAACTTTTTTCATATGACGTTTTCTTTCAATTTAGATACTTTTTTTTAATTTTGGCTGAAGTAAATGAAAAATGTTCAAATTTTCGTTATGTTTAAGTAATTCTTACAGCCACAACGATGTGGTTGCTCTCATAGAAAAACACTCTAAAATACAGGGTTCGAGTTTAAAAATTCAACAATTTTTTATGGAATGTTGCTAATGTAAGCCTAAAACGTAAAATTTCAAATTTTAACTTTCCCCAGTAAAAACCTGTAGCGAAAGGGTTAAAGCGCGGCAAATGGTTGTTGAAGTCAGTCATGGATATATATATATAGGTATATATACAGTACTTTTCGTTTATAACGAACCCGTTTAAAACGAATTTCCGCCTAAAACGAACCAATTTCAAAAGTACGCGCTTTATGTTTTCGCTTATTACGGGCCCCTTTTAAAGCGAACTTTCGGTTAAAACGAACCATTTTGCCCAGTCCCTCGAAGTTCGCTTTAAGCGAAAAGTACTGTATATATATATATGTAGGTAAATGTAAATGACCCTCTCCAATTGAGTCGGTTCTGTGCGCCGAGTATCCCGTACCGGCAGCCTCCGCTTCAATTCTGTTGAGCCTCCTCTTCTCTGCAATCCAGACATCGCAGTCTCGACGTGGCTTTCGCTGTTGTCAACCTCTCCTTTGTATGTCGCGCCGGTTGTTTGCGTACTTAGAACTCTTCGCGTTTATATTTTGCTCTAAAAACAAGCAACGCGCCGACTGCCGATGTGTCGCGTGGAAGTGTTGCAGTTGCGAGTTGCTGGCCGCCGGTAGCTTGTTTGGGCTAATGACAGTTTAGTGGTAATCCGCTTTATCTTAATTATTTAAACCACTTTAAATGCCGCCAACGTCGCTGCTGTCTTTGCTGTTGATTCCAGCTCGTTTTCGCTGTCGCCAGCAGCACTTGCAGGCGCTGCCCGCTCGTCAGTCTGCCTCCCGGCCTAACGGTTCGCCCTCACTTGTGTCGATCTCGGCTGGCCTTGCGCTGACCAGCTGCTGGCGATTTTCTAATTATTCAAAGCGTCTAAATTGCTTAATTGCTCCTTGATGTCCGATTTCGCTTGCACGCCCAGCACTCGTAAACCGTTTCGCCAGCCATTTGTGGCCTTGATTAATTGGCCAGCACCGAGGGCAAAGGGCCGACGTTGGAATCTTCCCATGTTGCGCCAAGGTGTGCGACACACTTTTGCCTTTTTCCATGTGCCGGACCCTTTCTGCGCCCTTTGCCGCCTTGCGCCGGGCGAGACTTAAGCAGGGCGTTGACTGCCGCGGCCGATTGGGTTGAAGATTAATGGAAAAGACGTCCGACTGAGTGCCGAGATAAATCAACGTACTCGAATGAGTGAATGAGTGCGCAAGTAAACAAAGAATTCGCAGGACATACTCATTACGGCCGTAAAACATCAAGTTGCATCAGCAGCAGCAGCAACAACAAAAAATTGAACAGCGCAAAGGCCTCAAGTCCTTTGCAGTGGCGGGTCCATTTTTAGATACTCGTCAGCTGCATTCGCCGAGCTTGCGGCTGAGATAACACGTCAGCAGCAGCGGCGGCACACAGAGCGAACGAAAATACAGCAAAATAAATTAACAGAATGACAAAAGCAGCTCTCGCCGCTATCTCGCCGGCTACATTGGCGCCGGATGTTGGCCAAAATTTGTAGTTGCCTTTATCGCGGCTCGACGTCCTTTCCCAGTTTTCGGCACTCGCTGTTTATACAAGTAGCGTGGCCGCAAACCGCAAGGGTCCTTGCGTGTGTGTGTGTATGTGTGTGTGGTATTAAATATTGATACAGCAGCGCCTGGATGGGTTTTGCGGAATGCAGACATTTTTATGCTTCCGCTGCGGTGATGTTACACCGAAAACAGAGCTAAAGAAATGAAAACAAGAGCAGTTGAACAAGACAAGAATACAGCAAAGGCTCACTGGCGTTGCTTAAAGCAAATAAACACATACCTCTATACTATATACTCACATATGTATGTACTTGTGTATGTACGTATGTATGAAGCCACGTTCCTCTGTTCTGCTGCTGGCACCAAGGAAGCGACAAAAAATCCACAAAACAAAAAGCAGGAAACCAAACCACAGGTGGATTTCAAAAGGGGCGCATTAATAAAACCTAAAGTCAAAATGAGGAAACCAAGCCAAGTGTACATACAAACATGGGAATATGTGTGCAAGTGCTATAGACACACATGGAACCTGACTTTTGCAGACGGCAGCACCCTCATCAGCCTCGAACTCAAAGAGTTAGGATTCACTGCGTCTCTTGTAGCGAATTTTAAATTGAAAATTATAATTTTCTGTTTAATTCAAATTCAATTCAAATTCAATTGAAAGTAAATAAATAAGTTTTGTTGGGATTACGCTCAAACGTTTCAATTATTCATTTTATAGCAGACGACTCTGAACTCTTTACACATCCTGCAGAATAAATTCCTCGCTCTGTTCAATGTACAAAACATAGAAACAAAATCAAATTTTCATTCATAAATTGGACAAGAACTCGACCCATGCACCAGCGGTCTGTGGACTTGAGCCAGTTTCCAACCTTCGCGCAGCCATCCAGTGCGCAGTCGCAGCACTCGAGCTCTGCGGTAATGCGCCAAATCCAGTGTCAGCTTACACATCGACGCACTGAAGCAGAAGTCCATTGACACTTAATAGCCAATGCGCGCAGCAAGTGTTCTAAATATCAGGTTTAATGCGCTCAGGCACTGGCGGACCAGCGCACATCCAGTGTGACCAGATATTTATGTATATACATTTGTATGTATGTTTGTATGTGTGTGTTGTTTTTCTGCAGCTCTCCTAGGTCGCCGTATTTGCTCACCTTCGTTTTGTGTTTTGGTTTTGTTTGGCTTTTCCTGTGCGGTGCACGCAATCACAACAAAGAAGGTACGGGAACCGGCAACTCGAGACGATCGAAACGCCGTTAGGAAAATTTCAACCAAATAAATCTTCATTCATAAAAACACATTTATTAAACAATTTTATATATTTTATGTATGTAGCTACGGTATTTTTACCAAGAAAGATTAATTGAAAAAAAAACGAGTGCGCTTATGACCACACGACTGAAGTGAAACTTCTTTCGCTCCATCTGTGTGTATATATACATATGTGTGTGTACAATATATACATGTATGTACATATAATATGTTAATTTTCTACAAATATTTAAATTTATTTTATGTTTTCATGTAACGCTTACGTCACGCGTTCGCCAGCTTACTCCCCAAGTCAAGCGTGCGTAAACCACTCAACTCTCGTTCGCCTCGCCCGATCACACTTTTCGTAACGCTTACGTCACGCGTTCGCCAGCTTACTCCCCAAGTCAAGCGTGCGTAAACCACTCAACTCCCGTTCGCCTCGCCCGATCACACTTTTCGTAACGCATTCGCCAGCTTACTCCCCAAGTCAAGCGTGCGTAAAGAAGTTTCACTTCAAAAATGATAACTTGCACGACTCTGCAGGTGCCTTCCACTCATTTACCATATAAGTACTACATATGTATGTACATACAAAGTCGTACTTCCAATATGGGAAGTTGCTAGAGTCCTGGCCTTAGTCCTTCCAGAGTTGTTGTAAGCAGTAAATTGACTAAATTAGTTCATAGCGTAAAGTGCTCAGTCCGGTTTCTATGCTACTGGGTTGGTTGTTGTTTTTTGTTATGAGCGACACACATTGGCTCACCAGATCAAGCAAATAATAAACTGGCTTACACTGAGCTGGAACACGAATCTCATTGCCTGAATGGAGGAATGGATCTTTTACGCACGTGGAAATTTCAAAGCCTCATAGAAGAATATAAAAATCGGTATTAAAACAGCTCATGAAATGCGATCAGGTTCATAGAATTCGTATTCGTGGTGTGAAATGGGTAATGGAAAACAGAAGCAGACGATGGACGAATGTAAGAGGATTAGGAATATTTAACATACAATTTTTGGTCGGCGAGGCATAAAACAGTTTGTGCTGGTTTTCAATTGTACGGAAAATCGTCTCTGCTGGGTCAAGTTTTAAGAATCGATATCGCCATTGGAGTACTTTTCAATCAATCAACACAATCAAAACGGTTTTCATGACAGCTAATTTATCCCCATATTTCACTATGATTTATCCCGATTCAGAGATTTCTATTTTTTGTCGAATAGTGTTGAAACTTATTGGGATTGTTGTTGTTTTCCCGCGTCAATTCAGTGATTGACAAGTTTAATATTTTCTTAATGAAGTGGCCAATTTTCACACACATCGCCGACTCATAACGCATGAACTGTGAATGGAAATGTGATGCGGCAAACTGCAGTGGCGATCCAATTTGGGAGGCGCATGCGTAGCCGACTATCCCACGGTTCGGTGAAAGAAGCCCACAGCCGCAGGAGCACCAACAACTTTTACAGCCCAGGAGAAAATTTAATTTCCTGCAGATCTTGGCTTCGTCTTTTCACTCTGCCGGCGCATCATTAGTTTTTCTGGGTTGGCGCAGTGCCGTCATTTGTCTTGTTCCTCGTTTTTTAACCTTTTCGACTCGTTATTCTTTTAATTTTGCCACTACCTGCTTGGCTGTGGCTAAATTGAAGCTGCAGCAAGGCCAAGCGGCAGACAGGTACCCGGACCGCCGGACGGGTATGTGTCCAAGGCGTCGAAGGGCGGCGGCAGCGGAGTGCTTCATGTTTTAATTTGCTGCTGGCAGAACGTGTGCACAATGTTTTCGTTGTTCTTGCTGCACGTATCTATTTCTGCAATGTTTTGCGCTGTCCGTAGCAACAATAGCAACAACAATGGCGGCCGATGTTTCTCTTAATTTTCTTCCTCATTGTTGTGAGCGGTCTTTTGTCAAGTGCGGCGGTCGTAGTGAAGCGCACAAATGAAGTCTCAACGGCAGCGGGTCTTAATTTTTGCCGCTCACATTTTGTATTTTTTAGCCAACGCCAAGCGGCTCAATCTGCCTGTGTAGAAAAGTGTTAGAAAAGAGACGAATGCTTGTTGAAAGCGACAACGCGATGATGATGGCCGGCCCTGAGGCAGTTCAGAGCCGCGCGTCCGAAATTGCGTGTGCGAAGTCCGGCTGCACCGGCGGACGAGCTCTGCCGTGGCTGGACATTTACGGGCCCAGCCATAAATTGAAATGTGTTTTATGTGGCTGCCTTTCGTTGTTGTTATTATGAAGATTTCCGTTTCGCATTAAGCGCGGAATGTGGCGCAGCTTGTGAGAACGGCTCCACTGTGTTGACGGCTCAACGAAACTGCTAATGGTGGCTTAGTGGCTGGAACCTGATGGCAATTGGAGCAGTGCCGCCGAAGGTCTATGAAAACGGTTGCGGCATTCAGATGGTTGCACTGAACGTGTTCGCAGATGTAAGTCGAGTTCTAATGTGGGCCACCGACATTCTTGTTTGGTAATTAGTAGTGAGAGCGTAGAAGCTACACAGCGGCGTTCAACAGTGGAAAAAATATTGCTTCAACATCCCACAAAGCAATTGGAATGGATGCTTCGGCCATGCATGTTATGACAAACATGCCCAATAACGCTATTCCTCTCATTTCCTTTGCGATGAATGCTGCCAGATACGGTCAGCCAGCGCGTTGCTCCTGCATCCCTGCATCCTTTTGGCACGCGGATCAGCCGACTTGGGTGCGCTTCATTAAGGTCTTTCTGCGCATCGCCGCCGGTACATAAATAATGCACAAAGCAGTCGACATTGCCAACTGTCAAGCGACAGTTTTCATTGTTCTCGCACATTAGATACAAATGTACGGGCGCCGAGTGAATGGAAAGGAATGAATGAAAACTCGCAGCGTACGGACAGTGTTGCGCTCGGAGATGTGCTCCATTAAGTCCATTGAATTCGAGGAATTTTCTAAGCGAGCAGCAGCGGGAGACGGCCGTGCACACGCCGCACAACGATTGTGTCGGTATGGCCGCGTTCAGCTGCACGGTTTCCGCCCGGGACGCAGCGCCTGACGGCCACAACGGGTAGATGGACAGACGCTCGACTCGCGGACGGACAGACGATAAACGTTTGGGGTTTTAGTGCATTGCGCAAGTGTTGGCTTGGCTCGCCACAATGGCACAACATCGCGCAGAATGACTACAGCAATGCCAACAACAACAACAACCACGCAGCTTTAGTAGCAGCCGAACGATGGCAACACCACAAAAGCCTGAAAATTTCATAAACTAAGCAACACTTGAAGAAACTCGCATGTCAGCGCTGCAGTTGCCGCAATTAGAAGCGTGGAAGGCAGAGGTTTGGAAACGGCAGCGGACGAAGTGAACGGGCCAAGCCAGGCACCGCAGAAATGTGTTGTGGCAACGACGAGCAGATGAGTGCAGGTAACAATGCAGCACAAGAAAAAAAATAGAAAAACAACAACAACTGCAGGCAATAAGAAACATCAAAGCAGAGTGCGAGACGGTGACGGAGGCAGACACGAAGCACACACACACACACACACACGAACATTCATTCATGGTGTTGCCGCAGATAAGCAAAAGTGGCGTTGCAACTGGTGCAGTGCCTTCGCGCTAACCTGACAAACCAACCAGTCAGCCAGTCAGGCCGCCCGCAATGCAACTATCTACACATTTGCCGCACTTTGTTGCATGCCACAAACGAGCACTCGGAGCGCTGCTGGTAATCAGTTTAGTGCTCCGAGAAGTTGCTGCGGCCTCCGCCACACATCTCGCCACGACGCCGTTCCGCGAACAGGTACATCAGTACGTGTCGCTATGTGGCTGGGAGTGAACGAAGCTGGCCCTGATCACAACAACGAAACAAAGCCACAAACGCAACAAACACTGCATCCGCCGCTGCGACAGCACCAACAACAACACTCGCGCCTGAAGAGTTCTTTGAGAAACTCACAACTCGATTGCCATAATCAGCGGCAGCCGCTGCCACCAGCGCAGACCTGCGTGCGGCGCACAGCTGGCAGTGGGAAGACGAGTGCGCCCGGAGGTGTGCGCGGCGCTGCAGGCCACGCAATGCCGCGCTCCCACCGCGACTCGATGAAGCGATAAATGGACGGCGCGACAGCCAATGATAGCATCGCATTACCTGCGGCGTACGGTGCGGCGTTGCATGCGCTACGGTGGGCACTCCGTTCATCGCAATTAGGATTAATCACTTACAATTAATTCGACGTTTGGCCGAATGCGAGGCGAGCCCGCAAGAGAAAAGTCACATGTCGGCAGAGGAATGATCGATCGAGGAGGGAGATGCATCAGCGCACTGCTCGGGTTCCGTTCTGTCTGAGCATCGAGAAAACTGCGGAAAACCAATTCAAGTCTAGATTTGTCTGCTGCCGCTTGTAGCGTGCAGAAGCCCAAACAGAAAAAGTGAGAATCTTCCACAATTTACAATGTGTTTGTAGATCCCAACTTGGCTTCGCTGCATGATGACTCATTTCAGCTGTGTTTGATTGCTTTGCGGCCAGTTCGCTGGGCTGTTAAATTATGTATTGCTTTGTTTATTGCTTCTGCCGCTCCGTCTGCTGAACTGCGGTTTCATTATCCAAACAGGAAGCTGCACTCGGTGCATGAGTTGCCTCGACGTTCAACGAGCTGCAGGCTGCCAGGCGTTGAAGCACGAAATTTTCAACTCGCAAATAGCTCTAAATAAATATTTTGCTGAGCACATACACACATACATACTATGCATGTACGTATATAGATACTTATGTGTATGTATATAAATTTCTCCATAATTTCTGCTTCTAATGAAAAATAGTAACTACACTGTAATGCAATTTTTATGTTGATTAAGAAAATTTAATGCAATTTCTGCTGACTTTAAAAATTTTAATAATAATTTTCTCTTAATTTTATTAAATTAAACGAGTAAAAAAAATTGTTTAATTATACAAAACACACAAAATTCATAGAGAATAAATCAAATTTCACAAGTCCTGAGCACCAAATCAATCATCATCACTGCTGAATGGTAGCACTTGAGCTAAATCTCTTCCCGACAGATATCGTTTTTTATTACCATCTTCCAACATGGAATCAGAACTATATAATATCCTTAGGAAGTGTATATATGTATCGCGAAACTTGGAAATCGCTAAATATTTTTGAGAGAGTTAGATTTACTCCTGTTTGTACCAAATTTAGAACAAATCAGTTTATAAAAATTCGTGGGCTATGCTATCCAATGGAAAAAGCTTCAGCAGGCTGGTCCTTATTCACAAAAATTTTTAATTAATTGTAATAAGCACAATTACCATTAATTACAATTATTTTTTCATGTTTTTTGTTTTTTTTGTTTATTTGTTTAAAGTAATCCAGAAATTTAATACAATTCGTACAGATTACAACGAAATGTAAATAAAATATATATAATATAACTAACTAATTAATTCATTCTATAACAATTTGAAATGGTTTTCCGAGTAAGAGAAATCTAGAACTAAAGAATTTGAGAGCAAATTGAATTCCTTTAGGGCTCTAAAGATTGGGGCAAAAGAAGCGTAATTAGTTCTTACCCTCTCCAAAGAGAAAGTGGCATGATTTCTTAAGGATCTTTGTGGAATAGAAAAATGGTTACGTCCGAGTAAGTAAGGACAATGAACATCATAATTAAATGTTTATTATTTATTCAACAACTTCATATATTTATTTCCAATCTGCATCTGCTGAGCTCTCGCCATTTGCCTACGAAAAGCTCCTCCGAAACATGTGAACGACGCCTTTGGCTTTCTCTGCAATGTTGTTGCTGTCGAAGTTTGACTTTCACAGTCACCGAATAGAGTTAAGCTGCTGCATTTCATATGTTATGATGAAATGAAAATGAGAATTGCTTCATTCATGCGATCTGACGGCATCGCATTACTTAAGTCATTCATTCATCGGACAGTCGTTCCGGACATTCATCGGACTCCGACTCCGACTGCGACTCTGACGCAGACCCCGATAATGATTTGCATTAACATTTATTCCTGAAAATATTACATTCCGTTATGTGTACTTTGGTGGTACTTTCGTCGATCTGCGCCGAAGGCCATTGGCCAAAACTCGTTGGCACCAATGAGCCCCAGACGTCCGAACAACCGAAAGCGGAGCAGAGGGAGCAGCCATAAGCCAGTCCCCGCTGAAATGTTGCTTTTGCACGCCGCTCGCAGGCGTCGTTGCCGCATTACGGCGCTCATTTGTGCTTCGTTTCATTTTATGATGAAAATAATAAGAACTCGCTGCGGTTATGGCATTTTCAATGCGTTTCTAATGTTAATTCAATTCATGCGCAGCAGTTCGCATCACTTTGCGACGTGAGTGCCAACAGACAGACCGGCAGATGAACAGACAACCAGCTGCAAGTACGGCGCGGCTAGGCGAACCAATGAAGCGTGTAACAGCAGTCGATCTTTTGGGCCGCCGATTTCTTGCATTTCTTCGTTTGGGGCGTTCTTCGCTGACTCGCTTTTGTGCGCTTTAAGTACGCGCTGTCAGGTATTTTAATAGGCGCACGTTCGTCTGGCTGGGCGGGGCGGCAGACGTTTTTGCATTTCAATTGTTGCGAAATTGCGTTGCGGCTGCAGGCAGCGCCAGACTGTCCGATGAGTTGCCATTGTTCGTGCATGTGTCGGCAAACAGTGGCACTGACACACACTGTCGCAGCGGCCGATTGCTGGCGATGTGAAATGAAACACTCAGAGCCGGCTGGCAAGTTGAGTGACTCACAGCGAGATAGAAAATTAAAAAGCGCAATTTTCATACCAGCAACGGCGTCTGCAGTGGGCGGCGTCGTGAGGTCGTCGACGTCGACTTTTTGTTTGTCTCGAACTTGAGCCGCGCTACTCGCATCGATTTGCACTTTCGGTTCGGATTGGAGGGCAGGACAAGAATCAATTTGTCGGCGTGCAGGCACCTCTCAACTAATTCTGAAAGTGAAAGTTTTGCGCTATTTCGCCGTCTTTGTGGCAACTTTTCTTCAACAGTTAATCAATCCCAATTAATTAGCTGCACGCCCTCTGCGTCTGCGCCTGTAGAGTCGGTCGTTCGGGCACAACACTGTTTGACAGCGTTTCGACAAGGGAGACAGCCTTTGCTTCTTTTTATGTTGGGGAAAATATGAACACTTTTCCCGATCTGAGAACGCTTAGCTTATCAATCCTTTCGTGCATTTAGCGGCGGAATTTCTTCTTGGCGATGTACGCAGTATTCCAAAAAAGTTACTGACTAGCTAAACGATTTAACTCTTGACTTGAAGACATGATTTCATTTTGGAGCAATGGCTGTGCGACACAGTGTTAAATATTTGACGTACGTGCACTGCGTTGGCCGCCGTCATCATTCAATCATTCAATTAGATACCTAGGCGCAAAAGTTCAAAGTTTCTTGCCACTTTGCGTTCGGTATTCGACAAAGACAAAGTCTAGAAAATCCCCATACGCCCAGCAACAACTGCAGCGGCACAATTCGAAAACTGAGCAGAAAATTAATGAAATCAAAAACGTTGCCAAACAAAGCGGGAATAGTAGTAAATGAGAGGTGAAAGTGCCGCAAAATTTCAGTGTTAACCCTCTAGCAGGCTAGTCCGCCTGTAGGCGGGGTGTACTCTTTTAGCTTTAAAATTCCCAACAAACCTATTTTTGTTTAAATCGCCAAGAAGGCTTTAAAAAACAGTTCAATGCATGCACAGGATATATTTTTTTTATCGTTGTGGTAATATTTTCGGCACCATGATCATTTAAAGCGTAAAATTTGTGTCAAACAGGTGTAAAACTAATTTGTGAAACGTTGTGATTTTCAAAAATTAATTTAAAATATCTGGAGATTTTTGATAAAGCTCAAAAAATTACTGGTAAGTAGATAAAGGTGTTCTTAATCCAAAGGCTTTTTTAAAAAAGTGTTATAAAAGTGAAAGGTTACAAAAACCCTTCTAATCATTGCCCGCCTACAGGCGGACCTTCCAGGCTACGCAACATTTTACGATCTTTGTTGCTCATATTGGCCTTTCATTTGTTTAGATATGCCGCGACGAGGAAGTAATAAACTGTCAAATTTATCTGATGGAGAAATTGTGGAATTCATGGAAGGCATGCATTCTGACCTCGAGTCTTATGAAGAGTCAAATGTAGAATTAGCGACGATGATAACGATAATAGGGATAATAGTCCTTTGGCCCCAAATATTGAATATGAAATTGATCAATGTATTGCGGTAGACAGCATTCCATCTGTTGATTTGCTCTGTAATGTGGTAGACAAAGGTTTGAATGACAGTAACCTAAGCAATATATCTTCAGTAGCTACTTCACCATCAGTCATTCATCAGCAATTACAACCAACTGTGCTGAATAACCACACACTGATGAAAAAAATTCAAAAATTTTATATTTGATAACTAAACCGGCAAAACGGCCCCGATCGCCATTGCCATCGTAAGAAGAAAGCCCATTTTTTTAATCTCATTATGGTGGTTTTGTCGGAAATATAGCTGAAATTTATCCAAAGTCCAAAGTTTATTGATATGCCATTGGTGAATACGTATCTACTGCTTCGACGTATTCATGGGGCGACCATGTTCGAACTTCCTAAATTTCGCAGAGAAGTAGCGTCTGTCCTTTGTCAGAAACTGCAAGGACAACGTAAACTATCAGGTAGGCCGTCCAAAAATATTTCAAACGACCGGTCACCGTCACCAAAGACGACTTACATACTTTGACGGATATAACCATTTATCTGATTTTTTGGATCGCAAGGGTAAACAAATGTGCAAAAACCGGAAAATTTAGCAGAAAATAACATTTCAACGGCTGACTTTTCTCTTTAAACTTTTTAATTCGTTGTCTCATAATAAACCAAATTTAAATGACTCCTTTATTTTTTCACTTTTAAGCCGGCAGGTCCGCCTACAGGCGGGGTACCTTTTTTCTCATCTGAAATCTAAACTACTCATCAATTAGAAAAAATAACTTCATTTTCGACTTTTCTGATCCAAAATTAGCCCGTCTATAATTTTTTCATCGAAAAAAAACGTTGGCCTGCTAGAGGGTTAATTTAACAATGCATCTGATCTGCCTAATAAGTTGTCTTGTTGTCTCGTCTGTCCTGTGCGCCGTACGTACTGTCATTCACTTTCTTTCGTCTGTTTGAACGTGTGTGTGCAGCACCCGCAGCTCCTCGGGCACGACCTGAAAGGACCGAAAGGACCGCATACACGTGCAGTCGCAACAACAATGAGCGGCACAAGCAGGCAGGTTCTGCACAATTTGCCGCACTCAGCAATTTTTACGCTTACGTGGACCGGAGCCGCGCAGGTACTTCCAGCCGCTGTTATTGCGGCTGGCGCTGCCGTCAACGTTGTAATAGTAGTAGTGGCCGTTGTTGTTGTTGCCTTCAATGTTGACACAGATTTTCAATTAAAGCCATTTCAGCCCGTTTCCCGTGCTTTGTTTTTGATTTCCTTGCAGTGCTTTTCCGTTTT
Source organism: Melieria picta (assembly GCA_964056695.1). Taxonomy (NCBI): domain Eukaryota; kingdom Metazoa; phylum Arthropoda; class Insecta; order Diptera; family Ulidiidae; genus Melieria; species Melieria picta. The sequence continues at coordinate 133,562,773 of OZ057399.1, read as the reverse complement.
CATTGTTGCTACACCTCAGCCCGTTGTGCCTGTTGTTTTGTTGTCGCTGTCACAACCAGCCACACATGCACGCACTCCCGCACACAAAGCGGCCACCTAACTAACCTGCACCTACCAACCGAAAATTGCGAAGCAGTTCAGAAGGCACGAAGCGAGCGGCAAACGCAAAGAAACACCATCGATGAATGAACGAAAGCTGGACAAAGGCAAAAAACGTCCAAATCCCCAAAATGGGGAAAACACACAGCAAGACAACGAACAACGAACAACTACCAACTAGCAGCAACAGCAACAGCCGCAGTGCCAGTAACACAAAGCCAGCAGCGGCACTGGGGCAACAAGAAGCGCAACAGCAACAATATCAAATAGCCAGTGCCTGCCACAAGAAGCGGCAGCCATCCCTAACAAATCGATTAGCCTAGTTGCCTAGAAAATGCAAAGCGCACAAAAACTGTGCAAAGCCTGGCCTCCGCTTCAGCAGACAGCTCGCCAACTAGAATGAAATTTAAGATTTAAGCAATGCCTACCAACAACAACAACAACGGCGAGAGCTGTGCACCTTTTCTTCGCAACGGATATTACTCAGCTGGGCAGCAGTTGTGGGCGACGGGGCGGGCGGACGGATGTGCTAAGGCAACAAATTTTGCGACTCGGCTTGAAATCGTGTGTGTGCTTATAGTTTTAGTGGGTGTTGAGCTGAGGGTTCGGTGTGGGGCTGGCTGGTCGAATTGAGAAATTTATGAAGTGACGTTTGGCGGTCTGGTGTGCAAGAGCGTTAAGAAAACCGAGAGTAGCTGGAGAGAGTTTGGAGCCAAGCAAATCGCAACCGATGTGGCAGGGACATGTTGCTGCAACAGTGCGTCGAGGTGACAGAGGAAATGGTCACAACGAGATTTTGATTTGTAATTCTGGATGCTGTTGTGAAGTTTCCTCAATTGCGATACTGTTCAATGGGGGCTACCATAGAAGCATATTCCTCTTCGATGCGGTGGAATCTATACACAATTTCACAACATGTTGAAATTATTGCAACAACAAAAAGTCAAGCGAAGCAGTCTGTGTTGGTGAGTAAGCATTGTCGCGAACCAGTTCATGTTGCCAGTTCGCTGGCTGCGCTTTCAACGGTTAAGGTATCATGGCACGTTAGAAAGGGGGATTTTTAATGATTTACAAAATTATTTATTTTTCAGCTCCTTTATTATCAATCTTTTTGAAACAATATATTGAAGGTTTTTTTTGAAGGATTTTTACAATATATTGAAGGTTTAAGGAACACAAATAAAATTTTCTTTTTTGTTTTTTTAGCATATTGTCTCTTATATAGGTGGAGCTGAAGTCGCGTAGAAAAAAAACATCCTCCATTACGGATACTTAATCTCCAGATTGGCTAATCTGAAACAAAAAACCAAAAAAGATTCATAGTTACTAAGCTTTCGGACACAGGAATTCACCAGGAAAATAAAAAAAACGCTAAAAATAAAAGGATAGGAGCTTTTTGAAAAAAAAGTGTCAAAAATTTACTGCGTTTTTCACCTTTTTTCCCCAGAAAAAGTACTTTAAATAAAAAATTTCCTTCAATATTGTGGTGGATTCTTGTACAAAATAAGTTAATAAAAAGAACTACAAAAATTTTTTTTAAATCGGTCGAGCCAATTCGGAGATTAAGTGTCCGTAATGGAGGATATGTTTTTTTTTCTACGTGACTTCAGCTCCACCTATATAAGAGACAATATGTTAAAATTAAATTTTTTTTGTGTTCCTTTCAAAAAGATTGATAATAAAGGAGCTGAAAAATAAATAATTTTGTTAGTCATTAAAAATTCCCCTTTCTAACGTGCCATGATACCTTAAGTAATTGAAATGTTGACTGCTGCGGATATGTTCCTTTATTTTCACTTCTGATCAACGTTGTGGAAGTTTTGAATTTCCGTCCGTCTGCCGGTTGCTCCAACTTTTTACACTAAATAAGGGACAATCCAAAGCTTTCGGCTTTCGGCTTGAGATGATTTCATGGAGAATTATTTGACTCCATTATATACTAAAATGTAAGATGTTTAATTGATAATGAGGCAATAATACAAAAACTAACATTGAAAAGCATTAATCACCGCAGGTGCCACAAAATGTTATGGTCTTTTAACCAACCTTTTTAACATTGACACAGCTGACTTTCGAATTTGAAATCTATGTGTAGCAACATGTGTGGAAAGCGCAGCATGTTGCTGAAACATTTCCAATGGCGCCTCGCTCTCGTTGTCGCTCTCGTATAACAGTATGTGCGGTCGGGTTGTGTACGCTGAGCGCACGCAAAACCGGAAATCGGCAGTGAAGTTGCGCCAGCACGAAGCGGCAGCAGCAAACGTAGTAAATACGAGTCGCATCTCGGCGCCACCACCACATTTTGAGTATCCGTTTAATTCATTTTTCTTCAGTCCATGTCGATTAACCATGCCAAGCGGTTGGGTGCGTCTGTGAGCGCTGCCAGTCGATTCGACAAGACTTTTGCTGAACTTGCAAAAGCACAAAGGCACAGCAATTGGGAAAATAGTGAAAATCAAAGACTGTCGTCAGTCAAGTTTGAAAATAGTGCGCGCGGATCGGTGCTGTCGTTATTGCAAAACAAAAGTTTAAGCCAAGTTTAGACGGGAACGAGAGAAAAGTGCGCAGTGTTTGCAAGGATTCGTGTTTTGATAGTTTTCGGTACCCAAAATACGACAGCCAGAAGAAAATCGTTGGAGGCGAAATTACGAATTTTGTGAAATTTGCGAAATTGTGCCAACGAACCGCTCGCTCGAACGCGGCCGAACACGACCAGCCGTGTCCATGGCTTTCACTTGCGGGCCTCGTGTGCTGGCTGGCTGTCGCTGAGTAGACGGACGCGTGGCGAATAGGAAGCACGCTGCCACGGCAAGCAGCGCAGCGCAGCACAGCACAGCGGCGTGGGAAGCGAATGCCCAAAGCAAAAAGTGTTTCGCGTGTATCAGTGCGTCGCTCGTGCGCTCGGTGCGACGGAAAGTGTGCGCGGCGCGGCCAGGAGCGGCCGACCAATCGACCGCCCGGACGGACGTGCGAGTGAAACGAAATTCGCGTGCAAGCCCCAGCGACGTCGCCGCCAAAGGATTATCAGTTGGGGCGGCGAAGCGTATTTGAATGCCGGAAGCGCCTGCGGCAGGGGAAGCTCGTTAATTACGTTAAAACATGAAATCTGAAAGCTGACCAGTTGGCGAGCGCGCCCAGCGCCGCCATATGAAAAATTGAAATTAATCAATGCTGAAAGCGCTTTCAAAATTTGCTTCTGACCAGCGCAAAATAGTTGAAATAAACACAAACAAAAAAGAAAAACTCCGCAAGCGGGAACAAAGTGGGGGAGCATAAAGCGAAAGCCAAGACCGAGACCGTGAACGGGAATCATGTCAGACGCATATAAAATCACGAGGATTACCAGTGCAACAAGCGGGTTCAGCTTCGAGGCTCTGTAGACCGCGTACCAAATAGCCCGAACATTTGTTGTAGACGATGTGCATGTGTGGGGAAGCGCAGGGCCGCGTGTGTGCGTCTGAAATGTCGAGGAACGCGTGTTTACTGTTCATTAAAAAAGTTCAGCGCTGAAATTCAGTGAAAATTGTGTGTGAAAAGCAAACACAAAATACAACAATTGTGTAGAGCAACAATAGCAGCAACAAAAAACAAACAATAACATACCATAGCACCAGCTTACTGACGTTGGCCACCAAAGCACCAAAGCGCTGCAGGCGACCACCTCCCGAGGAAAAAAATCACAAAAACAAAAAATAATCAACAAACCACCAATGTGCGCATAAATCATTTTTGCAGATTCGTTTGCTTGTGGTTTCGGTTGTTTGGGCGTTCGGTAGAGCAGCTAAAGCAAACGAGTGAGGAAAGGACACAACGGCAACGAGCCCAGCGTTGGCCATTCAAGTCTTGTGGTATCGGTTGCTGTGCCGCCCTGCCAAAGAAGCCGTTACGTGTTCGTCGTCTCGAGCTGTGTGGCGCTGAGTGATGGTGCGATGCGCTGAGGTACGGGGAACACACTCACACGAAGCCACACACACACTCTTAAATAAAGCAAAGACAGGCAAAGGCCTAACAGAATAGCTGATGACATAATCGGAATCTCCTTAAAAACACGAACCAAGAATAGTTTGAATTTATAATTTAAAAAAAAAAAACATATCTAACAATAACAGCGCATATCCTTGCACATATCTGTGCGCTACGAGTTTCGAAAATCAGCAAAACGATATAAATTTAATCAAAAAATCACATCATATCTGACGCCGCGAGATCGCTGCCAGCAACGATTTGAGGCGGAAAAACGAAAATTGCTGCACGTTGCGCGACACCAAGGAAGCTTTTGCGGCACTATACAAACAGCTCTCCTTGAACGATAGATAACTTCACATATCGGCATTTAATAGGAGAATCAGGTGAACCAGGCGAAGTAGAAGAGAGAACCGAGCAAGGCGCCGAAATCAGCCGCGCGGGACGTCGCAAATAAGGAAGATGCAACGCCAAAAAATACGCTACAAGCAAAACAACTTCTGCTTGCTGCACTGGCAGCAGCAACGATACGGAAATCAACACCTACAACAACAGCCGCACACTTTACAGAAACAACACCAACACCACCGCTCGATGCTCAATAGACACCCGCTCCTCGCACTGTCGCCACTGCCACTCCTGCTGGCACTGCTGCTGCTCGCGCTCAATCCTTTGCCCGTCACGCTGGCGTCACGCTACAACCGTCAGAGTCCGGGCCACGTCAGCTACTCCACGAGCAGCAATAGCCTGCCGCCGCCACCCTCCTACCCACTCGACGCCAATGCGCTCTACAGTGGCGGCGGCAAGCACCACGCGAGCGGTCACAGCCACAGCAGCAGCAATAACAACAACAACAATGACGTTTACTCCGTGGCCGACAGTCAGGCCATGACCGATGATTACATGGCGCAGTTCGGCGCAGCACATGCACCACCGCCGTATCACACGGCCGGTGACAACATGCTCATCGGAAATCAGCCGCCGCCATTGCCGCCACTGAGCAGCTGCCAGACAGTGTGCGCGTGCAAGTGGAAGGGAGGCAAGCAGACAGTCGAGTGCATTGATCGGCTGCTCATACAGATACCCGAGCACATCGATCCGTCCACCCAGGTGCTGGACATGTCGGGCAACAAGCTGCAAACGCTCTCCAACGAGCAGTTCATACGCGCGAATTTGCTCAATCTGCAGAAGTTGTACCTGCGCAACTGCAAAATCGGCGAAATCGAGCCGGAGACATTCAAGGGTCTCACCAATCTGGTCGAGCTGGACCTGTCGCACAACCTGCTGGTGGTGGTGCCGTCGCTGGCGCTCAGCCACATTTCGTCGCTACGCGAACTGACGCTGGCCTCCAACCACATACACAAGATCGAGTCGAACTCGTTCGCCAGCACGCCGTCGTTGCACAAGCTGGACCTCTCGCACTGCGACATACAAACCATAGCGCCGCAGGCTTTCGAGGGCCTGGAAGGACTAACCCTTCTGCGGCTGAATGGCAACAAGCTGAGCGAACTGCTGCCGAAGACAATCGAGACGTTGAGTCGGTTGCACGGCATCGAATTGCACGACAACCCGTGGCTGTGCGACTGCCGCATGCGCGACGCCAAACTCTGGCTGATGCAGAAGAACATCCCGTACCCGGTGGCGCCGGTGTGCGCGGGTGGCCCGGAGCGCGTCATCGATCGCACCTTCGCCGAACTGCAGGTGGACGACTTTGCCTGTCGGCCGGAGATGTTGCCCATCAGCCACTACGTGGAAGCGACCATGGGCGAGAACGCATCGGTGGTGTGTCGCGCCAAGGCTATACCGGCCGCAGTCATCAACTGGTACTGGAACGGCCGTCTGCTGGCCAACAACAGTGCCTTCAGCTCGTACCAACGCGTGCACATGTACGATGAGGGCCAGTTTGAGAAGCGCTCGCGCCTAGTGCTCACCAACGCCCAGGAGACTGATTCCAGCGATTTCTACTGTGTGGCGGAGAATCGCGCTGGCACGGCCGAGGCCAACTTTACGCTACATGTGAGCATGCGTGCTGCGGGCATGGCGTCGCTGGGCAGCGGCCAGATTGTGGGCCTCAGCGCCGCCCTAGTGGCTCTCATATTGTGCGTGCTGCTAGTGGTAATGTTGCTGCTGATGCGCATCAAACGGCAGCCATACACCGAAAGCAAAACGCCGAACCACCTGGAAGTCATCACCAGCGTCAATCATCAAAATGCCATCACGAACAAGACACAGCCGATGACGGGAAATGGCACCATAGGAGGCGTGGTCATAGCGAACGGCGCTATACCCAATTGCATTGATGGTGCGAGCACGCTGGAGCGGAAGCTCAGTGGTGCGGGCAACACGAACAACGATGCCAAGTTCGCTAACCCAGTGCAGAAGCCGCCGCGACTCACCGATGTGCCCTACTCGGCGAATGGATACGACAACAATGGCAGCGTCTTGTCAACTGCTCCGTGCTTCATTTCACCCACCGCCTCGGCTGGCAACAACCCGGACCTGATCAACGACACGAAGCGCTTCGGCAGTGACGAGTTCGCCGATCTGAAGATACCCGCAATCCTCACGGCCAATCTGGGCGCTGAGCTGAGCAACGGCTCTAGTGGTGAGTACAGCCGCGCTGGTGGCTGCGACTCGCTGTATCCGTCAGGACTGTGGGCCGACTGCGGCGCTCCGACTGGCACCTCGTCCGCCGATGACCTGTTCCTCAAACGCTACACCGACAAGACGCCCATCATGGAGTCCAACCAGCTGTACGACCTGCACGAGCGCTCCAGCGATTACTTCAGCAAGACGTTCCCGCGCACGCACTTCAATCACCTGCAGGCTGCAACAGGCAACGGCGGCGGTGGCATCATGCTGCAGAATCCATCCACTTCCACGGCGGCGCTCCTGCACGGCTCCATGGGAGGCGGCGCGCACTCGACCACCTCGACTACCACCACCAACTTGTCGAATTCGTCGGGCGCCTGCGTGGGCGGCTATCCGAACGACTACGGACTGCCGCTGGTGCCGGGCGCCGAGCACCAACACAACCACCACCTGCAGATGCATCCGTTGCAACAGCTGGTGAACCAGAGCGCAGCCGGTGGCGGCAGCAACAACGGCAGTCCGCACTTCAGCAGTCGCACACTGCCACGTCTGCACGACAGCGGCGGCAGCAGCGCCCGGTCATCGCCCACGCCAGCAGCGGCGGCGACCAATTCAGCAGTGGCGCAGAGCACCGTGGGACACGCGCACACCTCGATATTGCCGAACGGCCAGCCGGTGAACGCGAAGACGATTCGCGTGTGGCAGAAGGGCGGCGTGCCCGTGCTGCCGCCGGTGACGGCGCTGAAGCGGGCGCTCATCAGCAGTAGTCGCAACTCGCCGGACGAGGGCTATCAGGAGGGCTGCGGCACGGACGTGTAAGGCGGCGGACGGCTCAAGCAGAGACTGTGTAGATAATTATGTGTTGGTGTTACGAGTGGGAGTTACGGCTGTTTATCACACTTTTTGTTAAGTTTCGCATAAGTTTTCAAATTGTTCAATATTCGCGTTTGTCCCGCTTAAAATAATTTAGATCTTTTATGTTTGGCCAGTGAAGGGCCGCCGGGGTGGCCGTCGACCTTCGTAGTTCACCGTTGTGCTGCGCTGGTTGGCCATTCCGACGATGTCACGAGACGAGACGCAGCCATTTGCTGATTATTTGAAATTCAATTTTGTTCTGAGACTCGATTCAGTAGCGTTACTACCATTACTACTGCGACTACTACTAAATATTAACACTAACTACCACATAACAGTAAATGTATTAAGGGGAAAGACTTTTGTACTGAACAGCCCCCGCCCGCTGCGCGTGGGAGCGAGGGGAGCGTAATTACTACGTGTAAATGGCGTAAAACAACAAGAATGTGATAGTGTCTGCGTAATAAATAAATAATTGAAGATAATAATTGAAATGGAAACTTAACATAGAAGCAAAGAAGAAACGCATAACTAACTAGAAAATACGAGTATGTATACTTTTAGGCTTAATGTAAATAACAAATACGAAGCGAAACGCAGCAGATGCAGAAGCAAAGTACGTAAAAAAACACTGAATGCAAAACGGCGCAGAATGCAGACAGCTGCAGCGTTTCAAGTTGTGAGAATCGTAAAAGTCGAAAGCAGATGTAAGGAAATGCGGAAATGTAATCGTCAAGTGACGGTAAATGACTACTAGCGCCGTAGTTTGCCGCTGTTTAGCTAAAAAACAAAAAAATTCTCAACTGTTGCGCCACACAGATTACTTGAACAACCAACACCAACACCAACAACAGCAAACAGGCAACAGCAAACGTCGCAGAAGCGGTGCAAAAGTAAGTTGGAAAACAATAAATTTTACTTAAAAGTAATTTACTTTATTGTTTTCTTTACTTGTTGTTTTCTTTATCTGCCGAACCCGACGTGGGCAGAGCAAAGTTTGCGCTCGGTTCCCTTCTCTTCCGCTTATCATTAATTTCTGCTTCAAATTACAAAGTGCTGAAAGCAGCGCAGAGAGCAGAAAGGCAATGCAGTGAACAATGGTTGTGCGGGTGCGGGAATTTATTAATTTCGATCTTTGTTTGCATGCGGTCGAAGCAAAACGGGAGAATTCATCCAGTTTGTGGTTTTGATTTTGAAATCAATTTTGATTTTATAAAAAATAAAAATTGGAAAATGCTAGCAAACTGCGTCAGGGTTTTGGACACTGAAACATTATACCGACCTGGACGGAATCAGTTATTTTGGAATATTTACTTAGGTCGAATAAGTTAAATAACTCCAAGTACGGCTTAAAACTTTAACTCCCAAGTGGTTTCACAGAAATAAATATGCAACTGCCAAAGCTTACACATTGCTAAAACGGTCGAGAGACGTTTCGGATGTCTAAAATTTAAGGTTATTCAATTTGAGGTTATGTGGCGCAAATACTTGTAGGCCTCCTGCATGCGTTTTCCCGCCCCCACTTGCACAACCACTTTCCACTGCGCCCTTTTACGCCTGGCGAAAACTTCGCAGAGCAAATACAGGCCAGACACACACGAATTTGATTCCTATTACAACAAATAAGATTTGCAATTTCCGAAATGGCCGAAATTAGCAAAACCAAAACAAACAATAATCTTCTGTACAGCACTGACATTTAATTTAGCAAAATACACAACATGTACTACTCAGAGTTGATTCATTTTATATTTTTATACACAACAACAACAACAACAAGCATTTGGTGCGGTCCTAGTGCTACAATACAAAACAATACAATACGAAAGTGACTGGGGTACCATAAATGCGGAAATCGTGCTAAACACAAACGTAGAGCGTTGACGTATGTAAATAGACGCTGAAGCGTGCAAATCGAGTGAACAGCAAAACAGGCGGAGACGGCATATTTTTATAGTGGCACAGAGCAAATCACGGACAGCAGGGGAGGCCACTAAGACGGACGAACGCTTTTGTTAGGAAGCGCAGACAGGGCGAGCAGCTGTTTCAGATGCAGAGAGCAGTGGGCTGAACAAGACAATTAGTGGGCAAAATTCAAACACGGGCAGGGGTCGTGAATGACGTTGAGCCGAAGTAGCAAGGACGAGGACAGTGTCGGGACAGTCGTGGAGCAATAGCAACCAGAAACTGAGCAATTATATATATGCAAACGTAGACCAGCAGAAAACCAGACAAGTTAAACTTGTAGCTAATTTTGTACGGAACTCGAAGAGAAAACACAGACACTGAAAGTTGCTAAAACACAAAATAAAAAGATTCAAACAAATACCAAATTGTAATTAAAATGAAACAAGCCCCCAAAAAATTATAAATAGTTGAACGGTGTAAATGTTGAAAACACTCCAAGGAAGCTGCCACACAGCAAATTCGATTGGAAACTTGTCATGTACTCAAACAGAAAAAATAAATAAATAAATGTGCGCTGGGTCCTTCCTTGCGAGCAGCGCTGTAAAGTTAGATGTACGTTGAACACAGGCACACAACACCTCACCACACCCACACACAGACGTGCGGATCGCGTCGAGACCCCGTCCTCCCATCGAAAGTCGCGCAAGGCAGCCGGCAGACAAGGGACACAGTTGCAAGTCTCTTCGCCTGCCGCTGCCTTCGAAATCTATTAGCTAAAGTCGAAAAGTGTCAAAAAGAGAAAACAAAAACAAATTACAATTCAACATTCGAAAGAATTCGAGCGCTCTAAATTTCCATCAAATTTTCGCATTTCCATTGGTTTAATTGACTGATCGATTGCTCGGCGCGTTTTAATATGTTTATGGCTTTTACTGTCTCGCGTGCGCCGTGGCCCGTCGAACGTCGGCCAACGCCGTGATTTATGCAACAAAACCGAAATATTCAAAGCCGATGTCGACGAGCGTGCGTCGTAGTTGCATTTGCTATGGATGAAGCTAGTTTAACTGTACTAATGACTAAGCATAATGTAACCGTAAACCGCAGCAACACAATTATACATACATATGTACTTGTACACCCACTCTCACTTCCCCATACATTCATTCCTACATGCATACATACATACATACCATATTTATAGACTATGCTAGACTATATGAAATAATGAAGCAACAAAAAACAAAAAATAAAACACAAATAAAAACAAAAACAAAAACAAAAATAACAAATGTATTTATGCATATGTATTTGTATCTATAAGGAAAACCAAAGACTTTTTTCTTTGAAATAAAACTTGAAAACAGTAATATGAAAAGAAAGGGAAAATAAACTAAAATGAAATGAAATGAATAAATAAAACAACAACAAAAACAATACATATATATATATGAGCTATAAGATCCCATATATATAGGAAAATATTACAAAAAATACTCGAATGCGTTATTACTTGGAAGAATGTGCGGAACGAGCAGCAGTAAGTATGGGACGCGAAGCCGATTTGATGTCCGTTCGGCGCAACTTCCAGCTCCAGCACGTCCCCCGACTGTTTACCACACTTTGATTTTGTGAAATTGGCGCCATTTCCGCGAACCACCGTCCGCCCAACCCAATCGCTCTGACCCTCTGGCAGCTGCAGCCGAATCGAGTCGAGCCGCAGCAACTCGCGCGCAGCTGCTGCTGCCTTGACGGTGTGTGTGTGTGCCACGCACACATCCACAAGCGATGGCCACAATTGCATTCGGGTGCGGCTGCTGTGGGCTTAAATCGATGAAAGCTAAATTACCTAATCAACAATTCTACGCAGTTAGTGAGGCCAAATGATACACACACACACACATACACACACGCTATATACATATACATATAAATATATTCTATGCCAGGCGATATTTGGCGATTTGTGTTTGTGGATTTCCTTGCGCTGAAAACGCAATGTTGCTGCAAGCGGCCGTTTATACGCTCAGCGGAAAGTTTTAAATGTTCGTTGTCTGACAGCGACAACAAAATCGCTTGGTGAAATTAATATATGCAACGACTACATACAAATACAGCTTCTTTTTTTTATACGTCGGAAGTTGAAAATCTTGAAGATACTTTGGAATCCGTATTCCAGAGTAGTGCCGGATTTCTAGCGGCTAAAACCAACTCCCGCAGACTTCTCTGTCCTTTGGTTTCCGCAAACAGCGGGAATAACTGAACATTGGGTCCTGAGCACACACACACACATGCACAGTCGGTGGTGCCCGTCACTCAGCGCGTGCTGTGCGAAAACTTTATGGCCGTTGATTACAACAATTGTGCTGTAGAGAAAAGTTATATACACTACAACTATTGCACAGTAACTACGAAAACTGAGAAACACGCACGCACGCAGAACTACGTAGCTCCAAGTTTTGGTGCGTTTTGTTGTATATACGGACATATAAACATACATACCATCCCAAACGTACATACATGTGTATGCACTTCTGAGCAGTGTGGCCAGCAGAGGCTAACAAGATTAAATTAACGATCGAAAAGAGTTGAAATAAGCGGAAATTACTGAATGAAACAATATTAAAAAACACAGATTTTTTATAATTAATTAACTTAACACTCTTTGACACAAATCAATTGTGGAGAATATTTTTGTCAGTTTGTTTGTGTGTATGCTCGGATCATTGTTATCACGTCTGAATTATATTTCGACTTTTCGTTAACAATTTATTTATTTATTTATTTATTTATTTATTTATTTATTTAGTTAATTAGCCAATGAATACAATAAAAATTCTTATAGGCTAAGTTGAACACATTTTAATTGAACGTAAGAATTAGGGGGGAAAAAAAAAGTTAATGCTACCTATAAAAAAGATTTAACGAATACATGAATCGATTTTTTGAATCTGAAAAATCAATCTCAACATTTTTGGAGATTCTATTGAACTCAATTAAGGCTCTGGAGATAGGTGCATTTCGCGCATACTGAGCCCTAAAAACACCAATATGGAAGAGCTCTGAGCAACGAAGAGATCTAGCCGGAATATTCAGAAAGATCCTCTCGAGGAGAGTGGGACAGTCAACTACACCACGGAGTACATCAAAGATGAAAGACAAAGACAGGATTGTTCTCCTACTTTGCAAAGATTTTAAGTTAATCAGTAGGCATCGCGATTCGTAGCTGGGCATAGGATCAGTAAAGCGTAAGTTACGCAATGCAAAACGAAGGAATACTTTTTGGATCCTCTCAATCCTAGCACCATGGCACGCAAAATATGGAGACCAGATGAAGGACGCATATTCAAGCCTGGAACGAACTAGTGCCGTATACAAAAGCTTCAGCGTATACGGGTCGGTGAAATCCGAGCTATGACGTCTCACAAAAGCAAGCATGGCATACGACTTAGAGATAACAAAATTTATATGATTAGCGAACGAAAACTTCGAGTCAAAGATTACGCCCAAATCTTTAATTTCATCAACACGCATCAGGGGCGTCATGGAAACGAGATAAGAGGTGTCAATGACTTTGCAACGTTTAGAAAAGGTGACTTGGAAACACTTGCTTATATTCAGTGACAATCGATTTTTGATACACCAATTGCTGACATTATCAATATCGATCTGCAGTAATTGGGAATCGCGGTAGCTTCTGATCAATGAGTAGATCTTTAGGTCATCCGCATAAAGCAGAAACTTAGCTGTCGAGAAGCATGTGCAGATATCATTTATGAATAAAACAAAAAACAGCGGGCCCAGGATGCTACCTTGCGGCACCCCAGAGGAAGCAACGAAGGGTACCGACCTAACATTGTCGACAACAACCACGCACCTACGATTGTTTAAATAAGATGCAATCCAAGTCAGAAAAACTGAGTGGAAACCCATACACGCTAATTTATTTATCAGTATAGCATGAGAGACCCTATCGAAAGCCTTAGAAAAATCAGTATAAATCGTATCAACCTGGGTGCCAGATTGAAAAGCAGAAATGCAGTCGTCTGAGAAAACAGCTAGATTCGACACTGTTGAGCGTCCCGGAATGAAGCCATGCTGCTCCGGACATATTGAATTCTTTACAGAAAATAGTAATTTAGCTTGGATGATGCATTCAAAAAGTTTTGATGTTGCAGAGAGCTTTGAAATGGGTCTATAATTGCTAACGTCATTTCTGTTACCACTCTTGAAGATTGGAGAGATAAAAGCCAGTTTCCATGCATCAATGAAAGTTCCCGATGAAAGAGATTTGTTAAAGATGACCACTAATGGGTACACTAGAGAGTCACACTTCTTGTACAAGGCTGCAGACAGGCCATCAACATCCATTTGCAAGGAAGACTTAAGTCGGGCAATGCCATTGAGCACATCTTGAGAAGACAACTCAAGCTTGCCAAAATCGAGAGATTGTTTTATATTGAACGAGACATTATTATCGCTACTAGATTCAGCTGTGAAATTGGACTTAAAAAACGACGCAAAGAGATTAGCTGAGTCGACAGGAGTATTGGAAACTTTGTCGTCAAGAAAAAGTGCCGAGGGAATACTGGAGCACGATTTTTTCGAGTTAACGAAATGCCAAAATGCTTTCGGGTTAGATTTTATGTTGGACTCAAAGCTTAGGATATAATTTCTATGCAGAAATTTATCCAAACAAAGGAATTTCTTAGAATATTTTTTATACAGGTTGTAATAACCCAAATTGTTGCTTTTCTTGAATTTCCGATGATATTTGTTTCTCTTATTGCGAAGTTTACACAGAGCCGCATTGTGCCAGGGCACTTTATATTGCTTTTTCGTTATAACAGGGCAAATACTTTTGCAGATGTCTACCACAGTAGTCTTAAAGATTTCAAAACACTTAACAACATCAAGATGAAGAAACAAACTGTCCCAATTGATGTTCATCAAACGATCATTCAATTTCAAAAAATCGCATAGCTTAAAATTAAAGGATGAATTTGAATTAAAATTACTAATTTTAGAAAATGTATAAAATTCAAGATCAAGGACAAGAGGTACATGATGCATATCTGGTTTACTAATAGGCAAAGTACATTCAAATAAAGAAAAATTTACAGTGTTACTTAAGAATATTAAATCTAAAGTACGACCAAGTTTATTCGGAAAACAATTAATTTGCATGAGATCTATACTTAAGAAACTATCTACTAGATAAATTTCACTAATACTATAGACATCACAGGCAATAAGAGCTGCTTTGGAAATAGTGCGTGACCAATAAATATTACAAAGGTTAAAGTCGCCTAGCACGCAAAGATGATCACCCCTTACATTGTTCTGAGCTAGTGATGTGACATTGTCAACATGGGCAGTGTAGAGGTTGTGGCTACTGTTAGGCGGAATGTATGAAGCACAAACAAAAAGGGAGTCAGAAATACCCCTAATGTAAACACAAAGTTGATCAAGTAGCGCATTCTGATTTTTAAGTGCAACCACAGAAGCCTGATGCTTACTTTGCACAGCAATAAGGACACCACCGCCCCTAGCACAGCCAGTTAGATTAAAATCCCTGTCTTTACGGAAGACATTGTAGAGATTGGAATCAAAATACTCTTCATTGAAGAAATTTCCATTCAGCCAAGTCTCAAGGATGACTATAACGTCATAATCAAGATGCGAGCTAAATAAACGCAAAAGCTGGGACTTAGTTCGTAGCCCAGAAATGTTTTGCATGTAGATTTTCAGGCGATTATTATCAGGAGCCACAGGAGCAGACACTAACCTTTCGTTGGCAGCAGGGCAGGTCTTGGAAAAAACTTAAATGGGCGTACTTTGACTTCCGCTGGCCATACAGACGGAAGGAGAAGTTTGTCATACAGTGATGCAGTCACACTAAGCTTAAAATTAACACGCTTGAGCGATTCAGTAGCGACATCTTTTTTAATGAGCTTGAAGCACGCGAGGTGTTGCTTCTCAACACCAGTTCTGTTGGCGATGTAATCGATTAGGCTTGACTCCGAAACAGAGGGCTGAAACGACGATAGGTCAAGCCACTTTTTGCCGTGAACTACCTCAAGACCAGAGACGTGAACTACCTCAGAGACCATTTGAGCAAATACGAGTATGTTTGATTTAACCCTCTAGTTCCCAAGTTTTTAATCTTGTTGAAAAAATTACTAGTGATAGTTTTGTGGTGGAGAAGTAATGTTTGTTCGAGGAAAAAATTGCATGTCAATAGGAGGCGTGATAGAGGGTGTAGAAAGTAGAAGGCCTGGGAAACAAAGCCAAAAAAAATTCCATATAAAAATTTTTTTGTAAATAATTTAAATTTTTAATTTTTTTTTAATATATGAAAACATAAATAACGGGTAACAGTTTCAGTGCATACGCCTAATAGGCGTATGCTACTAATAAATAAAAAGGGGTAAGGCTAAGGCGAGGGGTAATGTGTCGTCGGGTAGTTTATACACTGCTTTTGGGGGGTGTATAAACTAGGAAAACTAAAAAAATCGGTATAGGTATATATATATGGCGGTCCTTATTATTTTTTAATGCCTTGTTATCTTTTCACACAGATGTCGACAAATCTACTCCATGAAATAAAGGACTAGGGGAGACTAGTTCTTTCATCTACCCCCACGGACTACGCCTTAGTATAAATTTTTGCAGTGATATGATCTTTTTTCCATTGCGGCGTATCAAAATTTCGGTTCAAATAGGAAAATAATGCTTAAATAGCGAAAAAATATCATCAATGACCGTTAATTATTTACGCTTTTCATCCCAAGCAGGCCTACAGACACCCTAGGGTTCGGGTTAGGTAGGAGGAGTGTAACAACTTTTTTTCACAATTTTTTTTATTTTCTCAAAGAACACATTAACAGCTATTCACCAGTAATTTTTTTAGTTTTATTGAAGCTCACAATTTATTTAAAATAATTTTTTTTTCTCACACATTTTCAAAAATAATGATTTGCTCACTTTCTCACGAAACTTCAACTTTGTCTTACAATTACTGCCGTTGTGCATGTGGCAGCGTTAACTGACTACATTTATTTTATAAAATGGGGATTCCCCATTCCATATGTGTAAAATTAGCAAGAAAAATCATAAGGTGTAATTTACAGAATTTTTTTAAGCTTAGGATGTCTACTTCTTGGAAACTAGAGGGTTAAGTAATTGAAGTGCATTTTCAAAGCAAAATATTAGAAAACAATTTGTAAAAGAAAAGCAAATGAAAAACGCTAGTGTGAAAATAAAAAAAATTTCTTGAAAAATTAAAGCTCGAATTTTGAGGCTAAGTGATTAAAAAAAACGCTAGGTTTAGTCTTGAAAAGTGTAACCTGGTCACACTGCTTCTGAGCCAGACGAGTGATTGTGGTCTGCGAATACTTTTGTGTTTTACGAATGTGTATGTGTGTGCGTGAGTGTGTGTGCACAAAACTTGTATTCGAAAACTAGTTAGTGAAATTAAATTTAGGTTGAAATTGAAACGTTAAAAAAGTCGAAAACAAAATCGTGTGCTACAAAAAGAGTAACAACAATAACGACACAACGCCATAGAAATTATTGTGTGTTGTAAGAATGTCAGAGTATAATTTAAAAATTTGGAATATGATGCGGGTGTCACTAGTTTGCTTACTCTTCCATACAAATAATATTTTAACCATTCAAAATGCTTGTAATGAACACAAAACTTACCTGCGTCTGTTCTCTAATCCCATATGCTGCGCTCTAAACTGGCGGACAGATTGGAGGACTCGCTTCACTATATTCATTTTTTACGAGTCAATATAATCACTGAAATTTTTCAGCGAAGCAATTGTTGCCAATGAGTAAAGAGGGCTCGAAATTTGTTTGGCCTTTCCTGGGTGGTTCCCGCGTAGAGATGGTCAGAGTAATATGAAATGTATGGCACTCTATCAAAAGAAGAGAATGGAGTTGAGGCAACGATTCCATGAAACTGTGATAACCTTCGGGCTTTTGCAATGTTGTATTCAAATGTGAGCGAAAAATACTTGCAGGCATTGGAAGTGGCTTCTCTTGATTAAAGGCCAAAAGCTGGGTTGGCCAATTGGTGCCAGCGCAACTACCAACAGGCGAAACTGATGTTTTTGGTGCTCATATCGATCGCATGTATTTGCATACGAGTTTTGTGTGTGTGTGAGTGTTTGGCTCGACCTGAGCAGCGGGAGAACGCGCGCCATCATTATTCGAGGGGAAATGCATTTGTAATTAGCTGCCAGCAACATTTATTGCGACAGCAAGCGGCAATAAAATTATCGTTGTGGCCTTTATTTTTGTTTATGTTAATGGCAGCTGCTGTTGTTGCAGCCGAAAATCACGCAAACTTTGCACACACTCTAACTGGAGGAACCAACACACACACCTGCACACGGGACGTCATGCCTACACACACACAGGTAAACGTGCAACTCTTGCATGTGTGGGCAAACAAACAGTTCCGACTTTGCACTTAATTAGCTGTTGCGCGTGTGTGCCACTGTTGTTGTTTTTTGTTGTTGTAAGTTAATAATAACAACGCCCAGCGCACTGCCGCAACTGCAGCCGAAAAATAAGAGTGTCGCTTATTTTGTGTTGAATGCAAATTTTATGCAAAACGACAAGCGCACATAAAACAATAACAAATAAAAGAGGGGAGCGACAGTGGGGGAGCGAGAAAGAAGGCCGCATTTAATTAGTTTGTTTGGGCCAATATGGTCAGTCGAAAAATGGCCAAAAGCACTGGCAGCGATTTGCCAATTTTGTGCCCCCCTCCCCCTCTCTCCACATGTTTGCATCAGTGTGAGGGTGACTGTGACTGGAATGATGTCGTTTGCATAACTTGCGACCAATTAAAATTAACTCCGTTTGAAATTGAATTGCTTAGCGGTGATTTATAAATTAATTGTGGAATTAGACTGCAACTGAGTTGTTTTTAGTTTCCCGTCACAACAGTAACCAGTAACAGCCCGTTGGAAAATTTGTCATCACCGCCGACCAAATCAAAATTTCCAATCCATGCTAGTTTCATTTATTTAATTTTTCTATGTGTGTGTGTGTGTGTGTTTGGAATGCATGAGTAGTTTCCATAGATTGGCACTTAATTATTTACCAAATTTGCCACGTTTCGTTTGTCTTGGCACAATATTTAAATATTAAAACCGAGCCGAAAATTGCGCTCCACACACTACTCTTACTGCCCCCCAAAAGCTGCCCAACTGATTAATTTGCTCTGGAAATTCGCGAAATCATTCAACCCTAGATTTGTTTAGGGCTTTTTGATGGCATCTAAAACATTTACAATAACGCTGTAGCCGATTTACAACTATAAATATTTAAACACGGTTAATGCGATATTGAAATTTACTGCATTTGTGCTCAAAGCGCCACAATTGGAATCGAATAATCATGATTTTTAATTAGGTCAAAAATATTTTGATTTGTGTCTTTTAGTTTGTTTCATAACCTCGAACTGAATGTTCAGTATGGGACACACCGAAGACATCCCCGAAGAAATGTTGCCAATAAATACGAGTGCAGCGTCCACGTGCTGTCCGTCCTCTCAATCGCGGCGCAAGAATGTATTTCATTTCATCGGACAAAATACCTTAATGGCACAAATTGTACATAAACGAAATCATTGCACGACACGGCTGTCAATAACAACAATAAAGCGGAAACATTTGTTGCCTTGTCGCAGCCAGTGCTGCCGGTCCGTGTGAAGTGGCCATGTTGTTGCGCTCGAAAAGAAAATTAAGTAATTTTATGCAGCAATGAAAATTAATGAGCCCATTACCGTAACGCACATACACATACACACACTCGTACACGTACATACATACACAACATGCGACACTCGCGTTCAGTGCACTCGAGCGTAAGAGGCAGCTCGCAAAAGGCTTCCGCACAAATTTACATTTGGCGCCAAGAAAGGACAACTCTTTGGCGCACCGCAGGGTCGCACACACACGCACACACTCGCACGCACAATGTGTGCGTGTGTGCGCTGGTGTCGTCGTTGTCATTGATGTTTCTATGCCCTAATGCTGCGTCGTTAATCAACATGGAAATTAAGCGCTTCGGCTGTGCGTGTGTCGGCGCGGGCCAACATTGCCAGAGCGGATACTCACGAAATGTGGCCATTTCGCTGTGGGCGTAAGCCGGAATGCGGCGTCTGTGTGTGTGTGGGCTGAGTGTATTAAATTGCAGCGACGCATTCGCAGCGACATTCACCCGACCGCATTCCCAAATGGAGCACCCGCTCCGCGCATAATTGCCCATCACCTGGTTCGTGGCGTTGGCGTGGCTGGCGTTCCATAAGAAAATTGCTGCAGAATGCTTCAACTGCATGTTTGTCATTGTTGTTGTTGTTGTTGTTGTTATTGTTTTAGTGTTTGCTGTTGATGTTGTGGATATGTCTGTGTGCTAACAGCACAATTATCTCCTTAACGGCGCCGAACGATGCGAGTGTTTGTGTTCCTTCACACTTGGCTTGGGCGGAGTCGGGGCGGCGGGTAATGAAATGCCTTCATAGTTTTGAGCGCATTCAAATTATCAGCATTGCCGCATTGCTGTCAACAATAACAATAACAATAGCACCAACGAGGACAGCGGCCACGCACCGTCGCCATGCGGGTTCCGAAAATGATGCAAGTGTGTGTTCGTCGTTGTGTCGGCATCGAACGTGTGTTGGTGCATATTTCATGCAAAATTTCGCCGCACTTCTCACCGACGCCATAATTTAGCGGCCCGTCGCATTTCCACACCAATCAGCCGGCACCGAGCCCCGCCAGGTGCATTTTCAAGCGTTCCTCCCTGTAAGACTACACATGACCACTTGAAGATTGTGAAGGAAAACACGGGCCACCCTGTTTGCTTTTGGTCTTACTCCTTTAAAGACACAACCAAATCAAATTACAAGACAAACCAAAGGCAAACTTAAACCAAGGTGGATGAAATGAAAAAGTGAATGAAGCAAACTAATCCGAAAATGCAATCCACAATTTGCGCCAATTTGTCCATTCACTTTTTTGCACCTACTTTTTTTCGTATATGTACTATTTTAGTATTGAGATTTATTGCATACTGATTGCGGCGATAATCGTTGTGATAGCCGCAACAACCAGGCCACACACACACACACACAACGTCAGCGCAAATCCATAAATAAATTAACGCACAAATTCGCCCATTTCTATTAACTTTTCGGGCGAATTCTCCCCCTGCCCTACCTACGTCTATCGCTCTCTCTCTGGAGTCGTGACGCTCATTTGGCATTTTGCGGCTCATTATCAGCGGCCAGCGAGCATCCGCGCTGTGGACACCGTCGATGACAGATGAACAATCGACATCGACATTGACAGCCAATGCATACACAAATACACACATAAATAAATAAATGGGAATAAATCAATGGGAATAAATCAATGAAAATTTGAATGACCGAGCAGGGGCGCTGCGGCGTGCTCGCCCGTCAACGTGCCTCAAGCATGGCGGCCACAAGCTGTGTGGCATGTCGGCCATTAATGAATGAAAATGAGAATGTGTGCGAGCACTTCCGGCAAAGCTTTATTATTATTCTTTTCGCAGTGAGTATGTGGCGGCGAGGAGGGCGAAGCGAGGACGTGGGTGTGCATTGACTTTTGCAGTTTGTGTGGATAAGTAAATTCTTGTGCAGGCACCGACGCGCCACACTTTATGCGTGTCAATGCCAACAAAAATGCCGCCGGTGTGGGAGCGAAATTTATTAATTTGTGCGCTTAAGCGAACCGGAGAAACTTCTAAATGTGACTGCGTGCGTGCGTGCGCGCGGGTGTCGCCGTTGCCGAGTGGGTAAGTATAAATAAATAATTTAAAAATATCAATTTGCAAGTTTGATAGCAGCGCGAATTAATTTGCTACACGAGCGATCAATATCGGCGACACCGACCGCACGCACATCAGTCCACCTCGCAGCGCTTACAGGGTGCAGCGGCATATCTGGCTCGGCGGAAGCTGTGGCGCTGTTTGAGCATGCGGACCCACGAACGTGGAGCGCGCTACTCGGCGGAGCAGCGGGCTGCAGTAATCAATTGTCGCTGGCTGTTGTGCAGTGCCCCCTTCACTCCCCCCCCCCCCGTGACTCGTGTCAATGACACAAACCTATATTGCGCTCTAAATTGCGAACTCCCCTCTCGCTGCGGCAGCTCGGCAACGCGCTCCGGTTCAGATCATTGCAATAAAAGCAACAAATATGCACAACGACAAAGGCAGCCATCATCCGACATAATCAATAAATATGCCAAAGACAAGGTAAGCGGAAATTTCAAAGCATACATTGAAGCGCATAATGAGCACGAAACCGCGCGCGCACACCCACACACTCACACACTCTCACACACACGGGGACTCGTACTGGGAACGTGGTCGGTGAGGGAGCTGTGCTGCATGAAAGAAATGTGACTGGGTGAAACACAACGTCGGCAGCTGGCGGGGCAGGCGCCTGCGGCGGGCGGCGTGCAGATAAAACAGATAAAAATGAAAATGAAAATCATACACTCTAACCGGAAAAACTGAGCAGAACAGAAAATCTCAACATTGGAGGCAGCACAAAGCTACAGCAGCAAAAATAAAGTCGACACAGCGAGAGGCAGGTCGATGGGTATCGTTCGCCGCTGCACGTATGAACAACACACACGAGTACGCACCTGTGCATGTGAGTGTGTGTGTGTTGTTGTTGTCAGGCACTGTGTCAGGCACTGTGTGTGGCTGCTTCATTTTCATTTGCGTGCAGCGACTGACGACGCGCGCTGGCGGCTAGCAGCGACTGATGACTGGCGTTGCCGCTGGTGATTTTCCTGCCTCTGTCGGCTTCAATGAATATCGATTTTCCTTCTCCCCCACGCCGCACCTTTCCCTCGTGGCCCGCGCGTTTGTCGCTCGCCGAATGAATTGATGCTTTTGCTCTCGTTATGGTTGTTCGCGTTGCTGTTATTGTTGTTGCTATTGCTGTTGACGCTGTTAAGGTTGACGTGATTGAGTTTGGCTTTAAATAAAACGTTTTCGATAGCGCCGCCGTCCGTCCCAAGCCGCCGCTCGCCATGGCACACAGTGTGCCCAGAGTGGCTGGCTGGGAGGTTGGTGGCGGCGCGATGGCGCGATGGCACAGCTGTCTGTGGAGGCATGTGCGAATGCTTGATTTTATCTGGCCGCCTAAGCAGCAAAACGGATGCTGTGATTTTCTTTCAGTCTCTGTAGCTGCCGTTTTATTTCATTTTCAGATTGTTTTCGTCGTTCTTGTGTTATGTTGATTAGCGATTGGCAGCTGCGGCCACGTGCGCTCCGCATTAAAGTCGTGGCGTTGCCTACTTGTAGGCTTATCGGCCGCTGCGGTACGGCGGCAATCTGGGTCGCCCGCAATACGCTAATTGCCAAATCAATATCCATTACGTGAGATTGAATTTGAGTCTAATTTCGCCGCGTGCAGCGAGGACAGCGTTTAGTTCGACTTTGCCATCTCCACGCTCCGACAATCGACTACCCCACTGCCCCTCGGTCACACACTCTTCCAGCAACGAACGTCTCAAATGTCGGCGAGATGACTTTACATGCGCGCACAGCCTCGTACCTTCCACCCCTCCGAGTAAACATTTGCCTAATATTTTGATTTGATTTGCATTGAAATGTGCTCGCGTACGCGTGTTTGTTACTGCCGAATTCGCTTCGCGTCGCGCCCCGCTGTTCGAAGTTTGTTTTTGCTCGTCTTCCGGGAGGATGTGTTGAATTTTTAATGAATTTTTATTTGCCGCAAAATTATGCGTTACATTCAGATATATTGCTCCATGCACCCGTCTCGGCTGCCGCGCTATTTGCCGCTCCAGCGCCAGCGCCAGCGTCAGTACCGAGAATGTGTTTATTTATGAAGCGTAAATGCTGCTGTTTGTTTTCGTAATTGTTGTTGTTCTTATGAATTTTATAACACATCATTTTAGAAATGCTCCGTGTGGCTCGGCATTTCGCAGAGACACCGG
This sequence comes from Melieria picta, assembly GCA_964056695.1. Taxonomy (NCBI): domain Eukaryota; kingdom Metazoa; phylum Arthropoda; class Insecta; order Diptera; family Ulidiidae; genus Melieria; species Melieria picta. Next base: position 133,539,341 of record OZ057399.1, on the reverse strand, counting down.
AAAGAAAATTGCACACAGGAATACATTTTCGTCTTCTGAGGTTTCGCAATCAGTGAGGGAGGGGAAGGGGAATGCCTGGGCAACGAACGATATGCTCGGTCGATGGACTTAACGTGCTCAATTTAAGGGGGTGAAATTACATTTGTAAAGTTGAAAACGCAAGAATCAGGATTGGAATTTCCGACGCAGGACTGCAGCATTGCATTATCAATTAAAGCTTTGACAAAGAAGAAGAAGACAGACAGAGAGAACAGTAAGGTGGGTCGCGAAAAAAAATTGGTGTTGTCACCACCTAAAAATAAAATTCAGAGTGTTTAATGACTATTTGGAAAATATTGCGATTCTGAGGTAAGCCAATTGTGAGCGGTTTTGCTTCAAAAATAAATATTAAAACTTCCAGAACTCAATAAATTAACAAAAAAAATTTTTTAAAAATATGTGCAATCCAAGAACTCCTGAAGGTTTATCTAACCAAAAAAAATTATTCGAAAATGTCCAACAACAAAAAAGTTACACCCAAAAAACATGATAATTAGAGGTATTTTTGAAGCAAAACCGCTCACAATTGGCTTACCTCAGAATCGCAATATTTTCCAAATAGTCATTAAACACTCTGAATTTTATTTTTAGGTGGTGACTGAAACGTGATTTTTTTTTGTATGGAGTGCGACCCATCTTAGAGAACAGTATAGAAAAGAGTCTTGTTTTTTGAGTCGGTGGAACAAACACTAAGAATGAATGTCGGCGAAATATTAAATGAAACCAGAAGTAGAAATCGAATTCGTGCGCCGACTTTGTGGCGATTAGAGATACTGGAATCGTTTTCTTCGTTTGAAAACTTGAAACTACGCCAGTCGTAAGCACATCTCAGAGAGACGCCAATGTACGCAGGAGGCGGACAGCCAAACTAAAAATCCTTCGATAATGTGGCTGGCACGCGCGCATACTAAATCTATAAATCCGCGCCGGCACTCCTTCACACAGGCACGTCGAAGCGGCGCACATTCGCGTTTATTTATGCAGAGCCGTACGCATGTCCGGGCACTTGGCGTGGCATTCCCATCTCAGCTGCCACATTTGCTGACAACTGCTCCTGACTTGCTCCTCCTCGGCGTGGGCAACGTTTTTACGCCACTTGCGCGCCGCTGCCAGCGGAAATCGCCTACTGGCACTTGAACGCCGCCGTCGGTGCCGACTTCGGCGGCCGCATTCGAAGGTTTTCAATGTTCAAACTGAAATAAGCGCTGTCTTTCGGGCTGACATTTGCTGCAGCCGGTGAGTGACACACTGTCATAAGAAGCGCGAGGTCAGGGGTCAGGGACCGGGGACGAACCGGTGCGATTGTGTGCTGGTGGCTGGATTTGTGTGGCGTTCGAGCGTTTTTTCGCATTTGAAATTTCCTTCTTGCTGGGCGTCTCGCTCCGCGATGCCGGGACGACGTAGTTATGCTTCACACGCTGTGTAGTTTCTGTCGTTTCCTGCTCGTTTTCTACATTTGTATTTTACATCCTCGGCGGTGATGAATGTTCGAGTGCGTGTGGTTGTTGGACGCTCGCAAGAAGCGGCGGAAATGGGATTTTGATTTGTGTGCTCGTGCTGGGACGTGTGCTGGGTCCGCGAGTGAGCGAGTGTGTGTGTGTGTGTGCGTGCGTGCTTGCGCCAGACGTGGCACACCCCTTTACATCGCTGTCGGTCCATTTTGCTTTGGATTTGCATACAAATTCGGTTTTCCCCGCCTCCGCAACCGCATTCCCTCTGGTATTTTATGCTGCAATGACGGCAGAGCCTTTGTGCAACGGCAGTGAATGCTTGCTACGATTTTTCGCCATTTTAAAGCAGAAGATTTACTCGAGAAACATTTTCCATTTGAGGCGGACAGCTCTGCGAAGGTGTTGGAGGAACTCAACATTAACTGAAGCCGAAAACTGCTACAACGTTGAATGTCACATCTCAACTCTTCGCGCGGCTGCAGCGCTCAGACGTCCGCTAAAGTGTCAGCGAAAGAGCGAATCCAAAGAGGGAGAGGAAATAATGAACTCGCATCTCGGCAATAACTGTCATTAATTATTTTCAGAAACAAATTTAGCATAATGCAATAATAAAACAATCATAATTATGGCATCAGGAGGAGCAGTGCAGGCGGCAGTCGTAACGCGAGCGAGGGCTGCACGGAAGCGAAACGAAGGGTGCCGCACGTTGGACGGAACCCTTGCTGGCTGGTCATTTCTGCGCTGCTCGGCGTTGGTGGGGTTTGCGGCAATCATTTTTAATTTACACTCCAAAGTAGGTTGGCGAAAGAAAAGAAACGAGAATAAAAAGCAATGAAAAATTATGAGAATAAATATGCGTTAAATGTGTTTCGCTGTGCTGGCGGAGGGCGACAAAAGCGTTCCGGGCAAATCGGGCAAGCGAGATGTAAGTACGGAAATATGTTTACAAAGTACAGCATTAAGTTAAATCGGCAATGTGTGAGATAGATTGGCACCAAATTAAGGTCACGCTGCTGCTTCAGCCGAGAGCAAGTTTTGTCGCCATTACGAGGACATTTTTTCTGTTCACGCAGTAAGTACGGCACACACGCATTTGCTTCTCTTCGAGTTTGCACATCGAAAAATCACTTGCACAGCAAAAAGCACACTCCCGCACCCGTCGCTCTGAGGGCCACTCTTCCTGCCTTCACCGAGCACATATTTTTCCATTAAAAGGCAATAAGAAGTTGCCATGCGCCGGTAAAATTGCTGAAATTATCAAATTCTGTCAAAATTTCTAAAAGGATTATGTATCCTTTTTTGCTGCGCTCGCCTGCTTTGCCGTTGCGCACTCCTTTTCCCGACATTTAAGTGATTTTTATTCTTCTCCTGTCCACGCCGCCGGCAAAACAACGAACGAGCTGGCCACAGCAACAGGGAAGAAGAAGCAGCAAAGATAAAAATGTACGGCGCTGGCTGTTGTTGTTGTACGAGCACACAAACGCACAAATTGGAAAATAACTACCTCTCACTTTTTGTAAAAACCCAACAGCAACCGTACAAGTTGTTTCTCCGTTGCGCTAAAAACGATTCGCGTGATCCTCCCTGCAGGAATTCGTACTGATCCGATTTTAGTTTTTCAATTGGTTGTTTGTCAACCTGAACTGAGTGTAGAACCGATTCCTTACCTAAGAGCGAACTCATCCTTTCAACATGGCGATGTCCAAGGTGACAGTCAATTGTCCAAAGTTAGTCAATAAACCAATTACTGAGCAAGTAGTTTGAGAACTAGTTGATTCTGAATTAGTTTTCAAACCAGTTGCAGTTTGTGTGGAATTAAAACAACTAAATTTTTTTAAATATTTTACTTAATATTTAATTTAACATTTTTATAAAACAACAACAAAAAACAATACTGCGAATGGGAAAACATGCAAGAAAAGGTCCTGGCGCAATAGAATATCCATTTTCTTATCATCAGCGACCTCGTCTGTAACAAAGAACTAAACAATTAAATGATCAAATAATTAAATACCTTAAAAAAGTCCGTTAAATTGTGTCTTTCAGTCGTTCTGCAGGTTTTTTTAACAAGAGAGAACAGTTTTTAACTGTAATAAATTAAATTATTTGATTTAATATTAAACTAAACTAAACTAACTATTGCTGGCACAATTCATAGCTGCTGCAACCACGCAAAGTTTCAACTGAAATCACAATTCCAATAAAATCAAGAGCCTCGAAAAAAATGACAGAAAACTTGTTTAACCCATTCGAGACGACGATTTTTTTCGAACACGGTCCCCAGGAGCGACATTTTTTTTTCTTTGTATTGTTCATGTAAGAAAGGCCTCAGATAATTTTTAGATTTTTTGGTACACAGTAAAACCAATGTCAAATTTTGTTTTCCTGTACTTTACAGAATTCGTTAGTTCCAGAAAATTTTATTTCGACGACTAGTTTACTCAGAATAACTGATAATTGCACATTACTGTTATTGCACACACGGTGTGCAATCGGTCTAGAATGGGTTTCAGAAATTTCGATGTCGCCATTGCAACAAAAGCAACACAAGCTGAAAGATTTACTTCAGACCCAACGATATTTTGTTGATTTTCACCTCCGTTTCGTGTTTCTCAATGTTTATGTGCTCTTCTCGCCTATGAACGCGCACGAACATGGACGATTAGACACGAACTGACTGGCTGCTGCACTCGCTGACAATTAAAAACTTGTCCAATTGACTTACAAAAAAAAAACAGTTGAAAAACCAATGATTTTGGGAACTAGTTGTCTCAGTTCCGACAGGGTTGCTTTGGTCGCTGCTTTGAAGTGTTCTGCCCCCGCTTCTGGTCGCTCATCTCACTTAGGCAAAATTAAATGTTCGTTGTTCGTTGCTTCGCTGCAACTGGCGCGCCACTTCAACACTGTAGTGGACAGGTGCGTGGGCGGGTGCTGGAGCAACGCTTATATAGCAACAGTTCTCACCCTTTGTGCTGCTTTATTCACCGTTCGGTGACTGTTGAGCGTTTTCTCGCGAACTCGTCTCGACGCTGCCAATCGTCTGACGATTGATGTTGCAGATGACAGCAGACGCAGCTGCAGCTGCACTTGCCGCAGAATTGCATTCCGATCTTACAGTGGCATTTCAACCAAACGGAAAAGTCGCTCCCCGGCTGCTCGCTGTGGCAGCACTGGCTGCGTACATCTCGCAAATAAATCGCGAGCACTTGAAAGCAGCCCAGAAGTCACAATTTCCGCCACAGCGTGCGTTGTTCCATCAGGCACCCGTTATCTCCGCACTCCTCCTCCCCGCCTTGTCTCTATCGACCTTTGCGATTTTTGCATTTAAATTTTTGTATGCAAAAATCAAAGCAAAGTGTGTAGCACACAGCGGCACAAAAAATACACCACTCACAATAGCAACAACAGCAAAAGCATCGGGGTTGCGCTAAACAAGAAAAAGAAGAAGAAGAAGGGCATTCTTTGAATAAAAGACAAACACAATTGCACACACGCAGAGAAATACTTACATACTTACATATAAGGAAGGCATTGAGAAAACGGTAAATATAAAAAATATGAGTTAACAAGATTTGCCGGAAAGCCCACCGAGGCAGAGCGCAGGGGCGTAGCCGGCAGAGGGATGACCTGAAAGTAGGACCAAGTGGCGGGCGGGCGGTCGAGGACAAGAGCATTGTTTCGCAGTTGGCAAGTGGCAGGAATTTGGATTTGGAAAAATGCAGTGTTTGAGCTTCGAAGTAGGATGCGAAGTGGAATGCTTCTTGGTAAACGTTCTCATGATGAAGTAGCGCAGGATCTCAGACTCAGACTTCCTCAGTCGCTGACAGCGCGCTGTCACGGCTGCACTGGCGCCCAAGCACCAGTCGCGCCGCTGCTTGAGCAGGCTGCCAGCTCGAGTGGGGCATGGGCGCAGGCAAATGGATATTAGACAATATGAGCAGTTCACATGCGAGCACATTTGCCAATAATGTAAATAAAAAGGAAAATGAAGTGGCGCGTGCGGCGCGGATCTCTGGCTGCGAGTGGGCGGCGAAGGCACGAGCGCACAAAGGTAAATAAATGTGCGACTCGGAAGCGGTGCGCAAACTTTGATTTCGTCTACTTGTGGACTTTGTAGGACTCTCGAGTTGGCATACAGTTTTAAGCGCATTTGAAGGCATCAAATTATGACAAACTTCCTGCGGAACTTCCCCGGAAACGAGAATTCGATTTTCATACAAATTTGCCTGACAGCGAACTATTACGAGCGTGGACCCGATTCGCTGACGTGCGTCACATTCTCCGCCAGACGGCCGCACCCGCTTCTCGCTCCGATTAATGGCTTCAGTGCAGCAAATGCTGGGTCGTGAAACAGCTCCGCTTCCAAGTGGACTTCGAGTGCTCTGGTCGCGCACTTCAGCGGCATTTCAAGTGGACACAACTCGAAAGAGAAATTCAATCGGTTCTTGTTTGGGGAATCTGACGGAAAAATTCCGCGTGCCCACTGTTGCCAACTTAAGTTTATTACTTTTTGAAAATTTTGTTAGTGCGTTTTTTAGTTAAAAGATATTTTTTTTATTTTATAGATAATTCTTGCTTAAAAAAATATTATAATTTTATTTTAATTGTTATATTTTTATTTATTTTTTTTAATTTAATTTTATTATTTTATTTTTTTATTTATTTCTTTTTATACTGCAGTGTTATACAAAACTAAAAAAAATAATAATAACTATACAACACATTAATTTTGGGTTAAAAAAACCATCGGATATTACATGAAACCTGAAGTGATCCTCCTTGGCTGAATTGCTACTATTGGGTCACGATTGCCACTAATCTGCAATAATTTCCTTAGCTCTCTTATGTTACATGGAATATTGTGACAACTATCAACATTAGCTCGTTTTGTTTGGTTCTTCTGTGCTTTTCGAGTGAAAAAACACGGAGTTTACTGCTTTCTGAAAATGAAGGTTGGGAACACTGGGCGTACCTACGGCACTCTCGACTTAACCTTTTCGGGACGGAGTTTAATTTTGAAATCCAAAATACTCTCAGTAGAAATATTCTCATGCTATGAATGTTGGGGTTAGAAAATTATATTGGATGCTCACAAATTCTGAAATCATCTTTTTATGCGGGAACACCGAAATCGAAAAAAATATTTTGCGTGGGTCGTAAGATTTGAATAATTGTTTTGATGGGCATTAAAAACTTGCGGGGACGTATTATCCTAGTAGTCCCGAAAGGGTTAAAGTTATTGTGTTTCTCACTCGACTGCAGCGCAACATTGCGTTCGGTGTGCCTCGATTTCACTTTTCGTCTGTGCCGCAGCGCCGGCATTTAGCAGTCTGCGCCCCAACTGAAATTCAATTACCCCACAGTTTTTCAGAAATTTGTTTAGTTCATTTTGAAAGTGGAAAATATTTTCATTTTCGCCCATTTTAACAAAGCAATTAGCGCTGCTGTTGGCCTGTCGAACAGTCCGAACAGTTTCCGATCCGCAGCGTGCTGTCTCCTCTTACGAAACACTTTTCCCCAACAATTTTCCAATTGCCGCATACAAATTTTCCGCCGCTCGTTTTTGTGATTTGGATTTTTTTGTGAGACAACAAGTGCAACCAGAGTGCAACTAAATATCTGACTTTTGCCGGGCAACACCATTTAATTTGGCTGAAAACGCCAGCACTCGGCACCGCGCCCGGCCTTTGATGCAGCTATTTCTATTTATAGTATTTCTGCTTCAATTTCCACTCAGTTCCGATTTGTGCTTTTTTCCCACTTGCTCTCTGGTCGAACATTTCGTCCTGTAGCCTCTGCCTCTGCCTCGCCCAGCCACCTTCTGCCGCTGTGCAGCGCACTTTGTTATTTTCTCGTTTTCAGCATTTTTGCTTTTTTGATTTCTTTTCATTTTCAGCTGGTTTCTGTAATGTTTTATCAGGCCGTTTCCCGTTGTGCTGCTTCTCGGCTGCGCTCGCCCCGCCTTTGCGAGTCCTTTTTTTGCGGAGCTTTGCAACATTTGCATGGCTGTTTATTCAATTGGAAAAATACCCGTAAAGGAATTTCGATTTTCAGTTTGGCTGTTCCCCCACACGGCGCCTGCCCTGCCGCGCGTTTTAGTTACAGTTACAGTTTGTTGCTGTGCTTTTGTAGCTTTTCAGCCGTTGCTGCCAAACCAATACTTTTGGCAAGTCGCTTTGCCTGTGTTTTGGTTTTCCTACTCCGCTTCCCTCCATCGCGGCTCGAAGGCCAACCCGAGCACGAAATGCGAGTTTCTCCGTTGGCGCATTCCTGGCTGGCAGCAAGCCGCATGCAGCAAGGCGCTGCGACGAAAAAACTTTCAACATTTTCATGCACTCCCGAGTGAAGTGTGAATGGCTCGCACAAAAAATTCAGATACAGATTGATATAGATACACAAACACCGAGACGGTTCCTCGCCATGTGACAGTTTTACTCTCATAACTTCCTCAGCAATATTTATGAATATGAATGAATGTGTAGCAAAATTTCTAATCATCTCGCAGAACAACAGCAGACAAGGAGGCCGTGTTTGTGTGTGCTGCAGTGATGATGTGGGCAGCTTTCGCATATCACAAATTGCGACCGCAATGCAAATGAAAACTAGAATTTGTTGGAATTTTCGGCACTGAACCGCTCGCCCGACTGGCGCACGAATAATAAACCATAAGCAAGCAAGCATTGTAAATTCGCCCGAAAATGCATGGAAAATATTGCAGACAGAGACACTGGGAATGCGTTGCTCGGACGGACATCGATGAAGCCAATTTGTGCGTCTGCAGCGCAGCGGCACAAAGGCCAAAGCGAGGCGCAGGCAGCAGCAAGATCAACGCAACCGAATGAAATGTTTGATTTAGAGAAAATATGCTGGAACGCCGGCGTGCATGGGGTCGGTGTGTGTTGGGGCGCCGCAACTGCAGTTGGACTCAGCACGACTGCTTTCGGGTCGTTTCGAACGTTGCACAGACAGGGGAACAGAACGCAGGGCGGCAAGCTGCATGGCGCAGGCAATAAAAAATAAGCTCTGCATAAGATTCGGCAGATAGTCTAGCAAGGACAGGAACACGACAGGCAATAGCAAACGCCAAAACGACAATAGCAAAGCACAACAATGCTGCAATGAAAACAACAACAACAACAGCCATAACAGCAACAGCTTCAACAATGCAATGAACAGCAATGCCAATAGTATGGAATCGTTGAGAATGCGTTGCATGCACCACTACTCTACTCTGTGCCGCATCTGATGCTGATGCGGATGCGGATGCATATGTGTGCAATTTTTGCTGTTTGCTCTATCGGCGCTTTATCCATACGCCAGCCACAAAAACACACGCTTCCGAGCAATATCCTTTGGCATATCCTGCTTACAAAACAGGCATCTGCAGTAATTTACTTGCGCCGTGCCATGCAACATCTGCACATTACATGGCAAAAACGCGCGCACGCAAATCGACAATTAGGTGGCCGCGCGCCCGCACCGGCGCACGCACTGCACATGGCGCAACAACTGCCACCGACTGGGCCTTCAAGCAGCTGCTCCTGCCACACCACACGTGTGTGTGTGTGTGTGTGTGCGTATACTGTTTTGATATTTGTCCGACACTTTGTGCTGCTATGCAGTTTCGAAATCCTCACTAAGGTAGACTCCGATTAGCCAAGCGTTGGGCCCAACTGCTGCACAACAAAGGATTAAATTCAGACATCAAAGTATTCAGCATTTGCAAGTAGCTCAGGCAGGATTCTCGTGTCGTTGTACGAATATTTTCAAAAAGTTAAGATAATCCTTAAGTTTGTTAATCCTGGCGTTTGCCTTTGTTCTTGTACGAGTGCAGGAGAGCTGATGTGCGGCTGGCTAAAGCGATTAAGTCAACCCCAATTATTTTGCGGTGAGTACGAGACTACGAGATGAATGTCCTGGCTATCGCTTCGAACCATGCACAAGCTGCGAATGGAATTTAAGTTAACCCAAAAGTGGAATTGAGCTGTAAGGACTGATGGAAATGCCATCAAAATTTATACAGCGCAGCTCTGCAAGGAGTGCAGGACACTTTGCATGAGTATATGTTTGGCTCACTAACGCAACTGTGGGCGGATTGCGATATTTCCTGAATTGAAATGCGGCAAGAATTTCAATAAAATAAAAACATTCTGTTTTCTTTTCAGCAACAACAAAGTTGGGAATAAATATTTATGGAAATCTTGTGTGACGAAGCAAGTAAGTAGTAGTAGTAAGCATCATGATGTACCCGACGCATAGCATTCCGTCCAACATACTCGTCGTATTGCTTCATGACTGCGAGTTGTGTGTGATTTCCCGAGCACGATATGAATTTGGGCTGGCAGATGCCAGGAGTTGAACAATTCCACAGTATCGAAAAGACTCGAAGGCGTTCCGGTACACTGCGAAACAAGAAACAAATAAACGCTTAAGGTGCAATTTTGGTTGTGGAATGCTCCCAAAATTATTTATAAATTTCGTTATTGCGTTATCAAATATGCAAAAATAGAACTCTGCTTGAGCGCCGCAAGCGACGGGCCATTCCACAAGACGAACGAGCCTAAGATGAAGGACCGACTGGCGAATGTCAGCTGGCAGATCTGAGCTCTGCCAAACAAACGCTAATTCATTATGATGCAATAAAAAGTAAGCGAAAAGATTCCCAAATCGTATTTTGGGCATTTAAGGCAGCAATAAAAACGCCATGAAACCGCTTAAAGTCGAGCAAAGGCATTGGGGCAACGAGTTGGCAGGTGAGTGCGCCAAACAATATTGAAATGGCAAGCAAAACACAAACAAAAATAATGAAAACGCGAAAGCCAGGCAATGGGCGGGTGACTGGTGCTTGAAGTTGGAAACGACAAGGTTCGGATACTTGAAGCAACTTTCTTTAAATCCACAATTGTTCAGCAATTGCAAGTGTCCGCTGCCCGCTGCCCGCTGAATCGACCTATTAAGCGTGTTTCGCTAATGCACTGCAAGAGGTGTCGCCGATGTCAAATGTTTCCCCCCTTTTCCCAGATGCAGATGTCCTTTTCTCAACTCCTCCCCTCTGGCACGAAAACAAAGAAACAACAACAACAACAAGTGCAAGAAGTAGCCGTTTTGGCAGCAAGCGAAAATAATTTTATTGCTGTTGTCATTATTACATTTTTGCTTTTCTGTCGGATAATAAACGGCAAGCAGCTGCTTTACTGCGGCCTCCTCCCCTCCCCACCCACACTCGTTGCTGTATTAAATTGTGCGTTTTTTGCTGTCTTACCTTGTTTTGTTGTTGCTTCGTTAACAGGACGCCCTGCAGCAGCGAAAATTTTATTGCAAATCAAGACGAAAACTGCCAAAGGAGCAATGCGGCAAGACGAACGAAGGGTCCTTGATGCCAGACGCCAAGTGGCGAGCGCGAAATGCCAAAGTCGACATGAAGTGAAAAGAAAAGGAGGCAAAATAAAAGAAATGACGTGCACGGCGAAAAGAGCAAAACACGAAAATAATTCTTAAGCACTAACAGCATGAAAAGCGGCAACAAAAAAAAACAATAACAACAACAATAACAACGATAACAATAAAAACAATGTTGGCAGCAGAAGCTGAAAAAATTGGCATTATTACATTAAAAGGATAATATTTAAAATATTTTTCACTTTTTGCCGCTTGTCTTCTGTGTCTGCGATTCGCGGCGGCCGTTGTGCGTCCCATTTGTTTTTGTTGTTTGTTGCCGTTTCGCCGCTGTCGTAATTTACGCTTTGGTAAAATTGTTTATGACGGGAAATTTAATGAAGTCGTTTGTGATTTCCAATCTTGAGCGTGCGCCATTATTTTACGCTTTCGCAGCGATACCAACAACGACGGCACGTGCAGAGCTCCGCAGTGCGAAGCAAAACCCAAAGTGGCAAAATTGAAGGGAAAATACACAAACAGGACTTAACTCAGCAGCCGTCAAGAGACGGGCGCGAGGGCGAAAGTTTGTGCAAAAAAGCACAACAAGAACGGCAAAAGGGTAAAGAGCGCGCCACCCCCCGCGGCACTCCTGCGTTGTTGGCCAGGTTGAAAATTGAAAAGTAAGCAACACGCCAGAAAGGAGGAAAATTGTAATTTCTCAAGCTGCATGCGGCGTGCGGTAATCTTAGCCGCATCGCTATGGAGACGCTCGACACGAAGCTGCTTAGACAGCGCGCGCAGGCCGCACAGCGAGCGGGCCGAGTGGGCGCCGAGGCGTGTCTGTCGCGGTGCACACGTGAGCGGATTTTTTGACCTCAGTGCGGTTGACGCTGTCTGGGAGATTTGTGTTGTTCGTGGGCGAACGCGGTCACGAGCCTGTCGAGAAAAGCCGCATGAATTTGGGTTTTGAAACACGAAAATCTAACCCAGCAGCCGTGAGGGTCACAGAAAATTGAATGAATCTGCATGACGCTTCAATTAAAATGCTAAAAGTCCATCATATGAAAACTTAATAATGAAGGCAGGTTTCGAAATGACTGATGGGTGCTTCACTCACTCCGTATTGTTGTTGTTGCCTAAAGAAAGTTGTTATCCTCACCTCAACCTTCCTCATGTCTTCGTTGGCATTTTTGTTTGAAACTTCAAACACGACCCGTCCAGCGTTGCAGGTGTGGAGTGGCTGCTGACAGCCGACAAGCGGCGTGAAATGTGACGTCTGACAGCGCACGGCGCCGGCGCAGACGAACAAATGTTTAGACACGACACACCGGGTTCATGCGGCCAGCAGCTCTGACCAGCCCCAATTTTTTCGGATGTGTAATTGCAGTAAATGTTTTTCAAATTGTACACATTCGTTCGAAAAAATTCGCGCGCACTGTGCCTCGTGTCTATGAATTTTCAACTTTTTTATTTATCAGGTTTTGTGTGCTGCTGCACTCGCCGCGATCCGCTGCACTGCTGACGTCGGCTTTCACTTGGAAACATCATCGTCAACAGCTGTCATTATTGTGAAAGCTCTTCGCTGACGGGTAAGTAAATCATTTTTGAGATGAGTGCAAGTGTCACGGCAAATCTCGCTCTTCGCCTTGCTTATCCTTTGCTGTGGCTGCTCGCTGCCGGTGGCGGTGGCTGGTGCGGTCGTTGTTGTTGCTAATGGCAAACCGCTGCTGCTGTTCGCTCTTGTTTACACGAAAAGATGAATGCAAAAACGACGACAAATTAATGACTTTTATTTTTCCGCTGCGCTTTTCCAACTGCCGACTGCTGCATGTTGCAGTCAGTTTGCGTTGCTGTTGGTGCTGTTAATTGCTAATTAAATGTGGCTCAATGCGAGTGCACTGTCTGAGGGGCAGATTAAGCGAATCGGGCACTTAAGTGCCACAGCCAAGTCAAAGTAATTGCTGCGCTAAAGTAGCCGCTAAATCGCTGCTTTTCTGAGTGTTAGTATGCACACACACACATACAACTACAACTCAAGCGAAGGCTCGCAGGTTGGAAAATGTTTATTTGACTTTTGCAGGCATTGGTTTGTCCTGCCATTGGACAAATTTATTTACGAATTTCATAGGCAAATTTTAGCACAGAAATTGTGCAGAACCAGTGAGAACCGACAGACAGTGCTGGTCTTGCGACAAAGATGACTGCCAACAACAACGACAAGAACAATACGGGCAACTGATGGCTGTCAATAACTCATCACCGTTGGTGCAAACAAATTCCGATATTTACTGAGCGGGCTCCTTGCCACCGCCGCTGCTGCCAACAACTGTTCGCAGCCTACAAGCCGACGATTTGGGTGCCGTGGGAAAAGTGGTTTCCGTCAAGTTTGCGGCATGGCTTCGACGCTGCACTGACAATGGCCGACGCCAGCAGGTTTGCCAGAGCTATTTGCATTGAATTGCAAATGGCGATTGATGGCGGAAGTTGCGCCATTTCAGGCGCTGCGCTGTGCTAAGTTGGCTGTTTGTTTTGCGACAGGATACTTGAGCGGAGCGCGCGCAAACGGAGGCGCTGAGGCAATGAGCAGTCGAAGCGCTTTCTTAAGCGCCTCGGACGCGCATCGACCGGCAGCTAAGAGCGAGATGGCGCGCAATTGAGAAAGAGCGAGCGCCCAGACCGTAATAGCAAGAATGCAGAAAAACTCATTGGCATTAATAAGGAAGGGGTCATAGGGCAGGAGCTGAGTGGCGCACTTCCGGCTACGGAGCGGAAGTTGGTGATGGCAACGGCAACGGCAATGGCCCGGTCGAGAACAACGGGACGCTACGACAGACGCTGTCGCTGTGGGTGTAAGTGTCAATGGTTGAATGGACGCTTGGTGACTGCTTAAAAATGCATATTGCCACTTGGAAAGCACTTTGTGGCGACGCTTAGCGGCAAATGGCGGCACTTCAGGCGAGAATCACATTGCTGCGAAGTTTCATTGGGATGGGCCCCAACCACACGAATTGCCTATTTTAGCATAAATTAAGTGCATTTTAATTAGGCATACTTTTGGGATGCTGTCTTAAACGATCAAAAGTGATCGCAAATTTTCGGCTTTCCGATTTAATTGCAGTTGCTTGTCTATTCAGACAAATTGCAAAGCGTGGAGAGGAGTTTGAGCGACGCGGGCGCAAGCAATTCTGCAATTTTGTGCAAGCTTGTTGCAATATTAATCAATTTACCCAGCCGCCTTCACTTCAATGCTAAACGCGCACACGTACTCGTACGCGATTTTTGCGTATTTGTATTTAGTATTTTGGCTACATTTGTGCGGTTTTGCATCTGTTTGTTTGTGCACTTTGCATGAGTAAATAACGGAGCACGCGAACAACTGTACAAACAACCACGAACAACGACAGCGCCCACGGGAAACGAGCACGCAGCAGCGACGGGGCGTGGGACGAGCAACTGCAGCCGCAGATGGGCGAACAAACAAAACGAAAAACCCAATAAATTGCAAGTCAATTAAGCATCAAATATGGATGAGTGTGTTTTTGCAACGATTTATTGATTTATGACCACGCGCGGATTAGCAATGAAGAGAGAAGGGGGCGCGCGAGCGGCGCACTGGGCGGATGAGCGACCCCAAGTCAAAAATCAAAGCGCAGCCGTTCGGCAAAAGCGAAGTGAGTTGCTGAATTTTTAAACTGCCAGCACACAGCACAATGCCGCGGCGGCAGAGAAATCAATCTGCGCACGCGAAAGCGATGTGGAAATGAACCGTTAGTGCAATATTTGCGCATAGTTTTAGCGTTTTCGTATTTATTCACATATCGCCAAAGTTGTCTGCGTGCGAGCGGCTGCTCGGGCTGCTGTATGCGCGCATCCATTATTGCTGCGAAGAGTGCGCGGAGAGTAAACACAATAACCAGAACAATCCACGCCGTAAATGGAAACGTCTTGAGAAGCGACAAAAACAGAAACAATACGAATAAACGTGGCAGGAGCCGGAGCAGTGCAGGAGCATCCTTGAGCGCAACGGTTTCGTGCGCGTGCGGCATTAAGAGGGACGAAATGGCGAGCAATCAATTCTGGTTGGCTCCGCAAGCGAAAAGCACTTCCAGTAGTAGCGAGCAGGCGCGGCGGCAAGCGGCGAAAGTGTAATCACATCGCCGCAGACCGCGAGCACTCATGACCAGTGCACACACGCGCGCGCGTGCTTATCTACCCGAAGGCCAAAACGCCGCGCATGCAGCGCAAAAGACACACTGAATGATTATTTTGTGCGAAAGGACCTCGCAAGGATATTTGCCGTACATGTAATCCATCTGTTTGATATGAGCGCATGCCAAATGCCTTCGTGATGGATGCAGAGAGCGAATGGGGGGAGGGCAGCTGCGCGAATGTGAGTCAAGTGCTTTAGTGGCAGTCGTGGCGACGATGGCTGCTTGACACAATAATATGTTTCAGTTGCCAGTGTTGTTGTTGCTGTTCGATTTCACTAGTTTTGTTGTTGTGTGGTTATTGTTTGTGCAATTGCTGCAATTGGCAAATCACTGGTGAAAAGTCAAACTCACAGTGACTGCCACCTTTGTTGGCTGCCAGTTCATAATTGCACGCGACGCACCCACACCCACACCGACACGCAGTCTGACTCGCACGGCTCTGCTCGGGGCACTCGTTTGACACTCGAACTCAATCCGCTGGCGGAAAGTGGAGCATAGTTGCCAGGCATTGGGGCCAATGTGTTGCTCCGTTGGCTGTGAACACGGCGGCAACAACAGCGAATCGGTTGGCAGAGCGCAGAAGCGGGTGGAAGAATTTCAGAAATACGCAGAGTGAGTTGTGGCACTGTAATCGAAGTCGTGCTGATTGAAAGTCGTTGTGGGATCAGGTGGCCTGCCAGTGTTGCAGCTGAACAATTTTCAATCACGGTTTTTGGATTTTAAAAAAATTTATATTTATTATATTTTGTTGAACTTTTCAACATTGTTGCGACAAATGAATAAAGTGAACTCCTTCAAAGGACTTAAATGTAAAGTCCCATGTTGTATCAATATCACCACCGAAATGGTCTACTGCCATCATTTGTTTATTTGTTACAAGACTGCCAACAATTTTTAACTTTGTATGTATGTCGAATGCAAATAAGAATTAGAAAAATTACTGAAAATGAATGTTTAATTTAATTTAATTTTGTTTTTAGACGTTATGTGCTGATATGTTAAATGTTATCTTTTGTTAGTTTACAATTGCTGTTGTCCTACAGGTTTGTTCTCTTTTTATATGTGCATTTTTATGCTGAAATATTATTTATATTATATGAAAAAGACAAAGCAAAAGACAAAATACTGTTAGATCTGATCCTATGATACTTTTGTTACAACGACGATACAGAAATGTTTGTATTTTTCGAACATGTCTGTTTCTACGACTCCGACTTGAATGATTTCAGTTGGAATTTTGCCGGGTTGCGTAAAGCAATGAATTGAAGCAGCAGTTAAAAGGGTTTTATTCATTAATTTATTATTTTTATTTATTTATTTTTCTCAGCCAGATGTTGCCGATTCTAGTTGACGGGCGGCTTAGGTTCCAAGTACCACAACATTTTAGCACTTTAGTGCCCAATAGTTGTTTTGTTGAATAACTGAAACGGAAATGCATGCTCGTTGTGTCACGGGATTAAAATTTGATTGCAATTTGATTAAACGGTAATTACGGCCAGCACTCACAGCACTCACAGCGCCGCAGCCCAAAGCGGAGCAAACATGAGCGCTAACGAAGTTCGTCCTTTGCGCTCGTCGCTCGTCGAGCATTTGAAGTGCCGTCAGCGGTTTTGCATTCCCCCTACACACGACCGGCGGAAAAGAGCGAGCGGGAAGCGCTTCAGCCAAGAATCGCATATTAATTGTCAATGTTCGTGACTATTGTGCGCTGAGCGAGCACGTGCGCCCGGACGTCCGCTCCAGTTGTGCCGAAGGTTGTGCTGAAATAATTGAAAACTAGTCAACGTCGAGCTGAGGGCCTGCCCACTGTGCAAGCAGTGCCCAGCAGCAGTGGCAAAATTCTAATTATGAATAGTTGTGTAAAGTGCTGGCACGCTTTTCAAGATAGTTGATGGCTTTTCCCAGCACCCGAGCTGGACCGCCGCTACGGCGCAGCGATGTTTCGAGGCCGTTTGCTGTTGGCAACAACTGCCGCCGGTGGCCGTCTGCGGGGCGTTGGCGAATGACTTCATCTGGCCACAACGAGCGGCGTCCCCGCCTCGCCTTAGCCATAAAGCATTTCCTACCCTAAACGCCGGCACCGCCAGCCACTCGTGCGCCATGCATCGGCATTGTAGAAGAAAACGAAACTTCATGCGGCTGTGTGGTGAGGCGGGGTGGACAATCCGAAAATATTTGCCCACATTACACTTCCAGCGGGCGGCCGAGCAGCACAATGCCACTTGGCCGGCGTTGTTGCTATCGCTTTGCCGCTCCACTCGATTATTGCGACTCTTCGCTGTCGTCTTGATTTTTGTCTGCTGCTGGCGTCCCTGCCTGTCATTTGAACTCAATGACCCATAAAGCGTTTCCCGCAAGCTGGACTGAGAATGAGTGTGCACTGGCGCTGCCACTGGCAACGGTGCCACCGCTCCACCCGCTGCTGTGCGTATCGCTGTGCCTGCGCTATCAGCATCGACATTATTAAATTTGACAGTTTATCCTACTTTGCTCTTCGTTGCCCTCCCTCTTCGCATTTAATTTTTACTTTTCACTTTCCGCTTTCCACTTTTCACTCCACTACACGTCCGCCACTGCCACTGCCGCTGCCACTGCTGTTGCTGTTGTTGATCCTGCTGTTGTTCTTTTGTCGCTGCTGCCGCTGCTGTTGACGTTGTTTTTGTTTCTTTATTATTTTGCTTAAATATTTTAATATCCAGCAAAGGAGTTGGCTCAACTTTTTTGCTGCCGATGTTCGCTGTGTCCTGCTGCCACTGCTGCTGGCGCTCGTCGGCGGCGGTTTGCTGGTTAGCTCTTTGGTTTGGCTGCCCGACGGTGGGGCGCTGCGGCGTTAGCGCTGCCTGCCTTTGAATAATTGTTTGGCATTTTGAATAATTTAATTTTGCGACTGTTCTTAAGTGCACGAAATGAAATTGTAAATGGGATTTTCAGCAGATTTGCTGGAGCGGCGACTGCGTTGACGTTGGCGATGCCCATGCAGGACGCCCGAGTGCCGAGCGATGGCGCTGGCTGCCCGCTGCTCGCCGTGGGAGCTTTTATGCGACGTTTTAAAGTTGAGCTGTGACGATGAAAAGATTTGCAAAATTGAATATTTCCCGCTCGTGCCGCACCGCCGTAGACGCACCCATTTTTGCTCAATATATTTATTATAATATTCTGTTGTTGTTTATTTTTCGCTCAGTACTTAAAAATTTTATTTGCTCGATTTAAATTGAAATTGAAGCAGGAAGTTTGACAATTTGGTTCCTTTTTTAATTTTTTGCCATCTTTCACTTTGGCTATTTGCGCTTTGTCAATGCGGCACACAATGCCTTCCGTTACGCATTTCAAGGTGGAACAGTGGGCCCGTTTGGCCTGTGGGCTGTATACGAATTTCGGTTAGCAGCGAAGTGGGACATTTTGCTCCGCTTTTTTCACTGCAGTTTTTTCCCTTCGCGTATTCATCTGCAACGCTCTGCGGCCTTCAACTTGGCGCCCCCATCCAGTTTAACCCTAATTCCCAGAATTTTAAAAGTAACGTAAACCCAGAAGTGAGACTGTCAGGCTCAAAAACTATGAACTTGACACGATAAAAATGCACCTAAACATGAAAAATAAAAATATTCTTCCATATGGTGAACAAAAAGTCAACGAATTCTGAGTAAATTTTAGTTTTTTGTTCAAATCAGCTTCTGAGGCTCACTTCTGGGGGTTCGTTGCATTTTTAAAAAATTGTTTAAAAAATGTACAAAAACTGTCTAAAATGTTAAATTTATAAACGAAATATAATTGTAACACTCCATTAGAGGATTACATAAAATATTGGAATCGAAAATCTTTGGTATAGGATTTATCAGCATTTGAAATCTTTAGTGAGGCTGTGAGGCTCACTTCTGGGAATTAGGGTTAACAAAGGATCTCTTTAAGTGCAGCCTTCTGTAACTTGCACTAAGTCTCGTTGTGTTTAAATCAACAAACAAGAAACCCTTAATCACGCGGCTCGGCAGCTACAGCCCTGCAATTTACTTCTTCCTCCAGCAGACAACAAGCACGGAGACACAACAAGAACTCCAACAAAACCAACAATTACAACGCGCAGCATTATTAACGCGCGATTTTGTATAACTGAACGCTCGCTGCGATCGCTCGCAGTGCCCACTTTTGCGCAACAAAGCATATTCAACAGCAAATAAATTAATTGCCATCAATCAAGAAATCCCGGAGGATTTGCACACGCTCGCCGCTCCCCTCGCCAGCTGCCGTCAGAAAGTAAGAACCCTGTGTAATGCGACGACGGCACAAAGATGTGAAGCTAATGATTTCAATGAATGCTTAATACGCTCGTCGGCGCGCAATATGACCGGCGAACGCCAATAGCTGCCGCTGCTGTGCGCAGCACATTATTTAGCCTTTTGTGGGCTTTTAGGCGCGCACGCTTAGACACGAGGCGGCAGCGGCGGTGGAAGCGGCAGTGAAATATAATCCCGCGTCG
Organism: Melieria picta; assembly: GCA_964056695.1. Lineage (NCBI taxonomy): Eukaryota > Metazoa > Arthropoda > Insecta > Diptera > Ulidiidae > Melieria > Melieria picta. The sequence goes on along the minus strand of OZ057399.1, from coordinate 133,519,791 downwards.
TCATGCTGAAGCATCACTTCAACAAAATATAATAAATGCTGGCCAGCCAGCCAGCCAGCTTTCAAGCCAATCAGCTGGGCAGCGGGCGGCAATGTGGAGAGCGGAGCGTGGACGCAAGAAGCGGTGAAGAATCCTTTGTACTCGTAGGTGGTGATGGCGTCGAGCCTTGGAGAGTCCGGGGCGCAGCCGTGTGATGGGCACACAGGCGGCAATGAGTGCGCAAGTAGTGGAGTTCGTTTCGCTGGAATTCACTGTGCCCAAATTTAATACTGTCTGCAACACCTTGAAGCAGGGGCGTAGCCAGAACTTGGTCATGGGGGGGGTTTGAAAATTTGTTTGCCAATTTAATATTAAAGGGTGATTTTTTAGCAACTTTTTTTTGGCAACACTGTTTTTGGCAGCTTAGCTGTTTTCGTGTAACATGTTACTGTCAAACATGTTCAGTTTGGTCTATAATTTAACCATGAATCGACTTACAAACGAAAAACGCTTGCAGATTATTGAATGTTACTATCAAAATTCATGCTCGGTTAAGAAAGTGCATTGTGCACTTCTTCCATTTTATGGTCAGTTTGTGCGACCTTCTGAGGCGGCTATTCGGAATTGTGTGACTAAATTTCGCTAAAATTTACATTATTGGACATTAAACCACCAACACGCATACGTAGAGTGCAGACAGAGGAAAATATCGCAGCTGTATCCGCCACACAGCACGCGAAACAATGGCCCAATGGAGAGGCGAGTTCGGTGAAACTGTTCACGTTTGGGGCCGGTCAATTGGCCGCCTAGATCGTGCGATTTAACGCGTTTAGACTATTTTTTGTGGGGCTATGTTAAGGCTCATGTCTATAGCGACAAGCCCGTAACGGTTGACGCTTAGAAGCCAATATTGAAGAATTTATTCGTGAGATACCGACCGATATGTTGGAGAGAGTATGCCAAAATCGGACCCACAAATTAAATATTAAATAAATTTTATGTGTTTGTTTTTTAAATTAAATCCGAAGGCTATTAAAAAACCCTTTACATGCTTTTTAAAGTAAACTGCACTTTTCAAAGAGGGCATTTTGTGGTGGTGCCACCCATATGTGACTTAGTGAAATTAAAATTTCATGAAATTTTGTTCGAAGTAAGAGTATGTTTTGTCACTGGTACAAAAATTCGATGCTAATTTGCAAAAAGCAAATATTAAGTTTTGTTTTAAAGTTGGTAGAACTTTAAGCGAAACATTTCAATTGATGGACCAAGTTATGATCGCTTATCCCGTGGCAGAGTTCATGAGTGGTACACGCGATTTAAAAACGATTGTCGGACATAAATGATGACCAACGTGTTAGCCAACTGAAACCCGCAATCAGCGCAGATTCCATCAAAACTTGACGGTAGTTCATCATAGATCAGCCAAAATCTTTTTAATATTCATGTTCAATATCCGCCAGAGTGTTTATCCAAAGTAGTTATGATTTCGACTTACAGAACATATTCGACAGTAGTTTTCAATAACATAAAATAAATTTTTTTGGAAATATTAGTCATGCTTTATTTGTTATTTTTGTTATTTTGTATGTGGTATGTATGTGGTATACCCACACGGGTGGTCCCAGGCGCTTCCGTATCGCATTTACCTGAACTTTTGGCTATCGAAAGACGCCATCTCATCGATAGACACTTGTTACTGATTTTTGACTAAAAGTTGAATTTTAACCATCAACCACTCCTCGTTTTCACCTGATGCGGCATCGTGCGTCTTTCACCTTTTCAAAAAAATGCATTTACCGATTAAACAAAGGCGTTTTGAGGACGTAGAAGCCATCCAAAAGGCTTGCACCGACATCCTGAAGGACATTCCAGCCGACGATCTAAAACACTCATTGGACATGCTTTTAGATCATGGAAATAGCTTTACTGAGCCTGAAGGGGACTATTTAAAACAATCATATCGTTTTCACCAACAAAATTTTTTGTTATTCTTTCAAATGTTTAAAGGTGAAAAGACCTTTCTGCTAATATAGGAACGTACATACCATGCATAGTGAGTACAAATTTTTAATAATTATAGGCCATGGGGGGGTTCTGACACCCTAAACCCCCCCCTTGGCTACGCCCCTGCCTTGAAGTATGCAACAAAAATGTGACCTTTGTGTTTTCGCTTCTCACTTTCATCGGAATAGGTATGCGGCTATCGAAATAATTGCGTTCGTTAAAAAATTGAATGTGAACAAGAAGGAATATAGTTTTATTGTCCACGGTATTTCCAGTCTTTTATAATTTTTTTATTATATTTTTAAGTTAATAATTAACATAATTTAAGTAATTTTTTATCACAAAAGTGCAATTAACTATTCTAGTGTTGTTTGTAGGAACTAGGAAAACATATTTAGCGGAGGTAAATGAAAAACAAATGTTGACCTTGGGCGATTCTGTTTTGGTTTTAGTTGAAATTTTGAACGTTTGCGCACATTTTTTAGTGGCTGTAAGTGCAAAGCCTTTAATTTGATGCTCCAACCTAAAAGGCAACGCGGCCCAGTTGCCAAATTATCAAATCTTACACTGCCGCTTTATGCAAATGGCCGCCGCCCCATGCCACGTCCGCTCCGCCAGAGCCGCTGCCATCGCGGCGTGTTGTTTTATTGCTTTTAATTACAGCCAGCGAAGTGTGGGCGCATGTTGAACATTGTCAATAAAAATTTGCATATTATATGTTCGCCATAATTACAAAAATATTATTCTTCATGCTTGTGCTGCATTAGTTGTTGTCCGCACAACCGCACAACCCATCACGCCCGAAAAACTGCAGAGCGGAGCGACTATAATCGCTAGCAACCGTGAGTGTGTGTGTGTGTGTGCGTGTCGCAACAGCAGCAAAATGTCAAATGTAGCCCGAAAAAGTGCTCCTCATTAGTCAGCGCGGGGAGGCGGCAGTCACTCACACCGGACACACAGATTCACCAGCAGCTGCACAGTTGCGAGCTCATAAAATACAAATGCAAACGCGCGCACACACGCACACACGCACACGTGCGGACCCAATTGTCGTGGCGGACTAGAAGGGCCCCGACTTGCTGCCAAGTGAATGGGTAAAGCCGACAGACAACAGCATTGCTGTTCTTGTTGTAGTTGTTGATTTTTGCCAAGCAACTAAATGCCGAACGAGTGAGGTTCGAGGTGGTTCGCCGACAGCGACTGATGACCGACGACGCCAACGCCGACGATGACGACGACGACTGCTGACCGCAACTGACAAACGGCTGCAGCGACGGCCAGCGTTTATTATTATTTGCGCTCAACTGACATTATTTAAGACTGGCATGCCCAAAGGGCCCAAGCAGTGGCCGGAGTGCGGGGCGTATGAGCAACGAATTTTTAGCACATGAGACGAACTTGCCCGCACGCCACAGATGAACTGCGCGCAACAGAAGCTGCCATTACGAGGGCAATACATGCTCGTTCACAAATGTGCCCCGCCCCAGGGCCGCGCGGCACTTTATGACGGTGTGGTCATTCGGTCGCCATTGCGCCCGAGAAAAGAGTGAGCATTCAAATGGCCCGAGCGCTGTGTCCGGTTAGAGTTGAGTCCTCGACTGGTCGCCAGTTGTGGCTTTGCATTGGTCTTGCATCGCTTTTCCTGTCTTCTGCTATTTCTCTAAGAAGTAGACAAGTGTTGCTGGTTGTAGCGGTTGGCATATTCCTCCTTTCACTGCCCAAGTTGCTGGTAGTAGCATATTTTGAGAGGCGGGGACATATATCATACATACATAGCGTAGCTAAAATCGCATATACCTACCTATCTAGAAACGCAAGTGAAGCGCTGAGTCGTTCGCGCAAGCATTTTTCATCTTCATTATGTTGGACGAAAATTTGTTGACGTAGTGCTTAGAAAAACATTTGCCCAAAACTATTGCACACACAGTGATAATGACTACAACAACAACAACAAGGGAATGCACGGGAGAAACCTTTGTTTGACGAAGCTTTTTTTTTCTTGCATCCTGATTCCCAAATGAAATCCTAAATATAGTTCAAAGTTAGTTAGGTCCTGCAAACTTGCTCAGAAAATGAATATCACGCAAAAAGGCCAATAACTGAGCGTAATGTGATCCGCATTAGTTTGCATTGCGTTTTCGTGCCACCAAACCACACCAATGCCACCAAACCACACCAATGCCACACAACGCGCAGTTGTGGGCATTCACTCACCTTGAAGTCTCGCCCGCTTCACTCTCACAGTCTGCCCTCGCTGCGTCCTCCCACATTGCATTCTGCGTTCGGCCACTGGTTCCTGTGTTTACGCGCCCATCGTCGAGTTCGTGCTGACCTTCTGAACTCTAATTGGGCGCACATCGAGTGTCGGGACAAACGAACACATTTGAATGTGTGCCCGCGTCGACGTGTGTGTGTGTGTTTGTTGCTGTCTATCGGCTTACTAATGCGCGCTGACAGTGTTACAGGATATGCATAATACATGCCAGCAACAACAACGCGCCAGGTGTAGCGAAAGATGAGAAAAGGAGACCAACGGCTAGTCCGCGAAATACGAGCAGCAAAAGCGGACAAATTCCATTTCGTCCTTGTTGTGGCTGTTGCGTTGCCGATTTATCGCCACTAGTTGATTTGTTCCGCAGCCAACTGCGACGGTACAAACCCGAAAGCGTGCGAACTTTGGGCGCTGTGTAAAAGAATACATTCGGCTCGCGGCAGCGGAGCAGACAGCAATTAGGACTTTGACATTGAGACACTGGAAGCCATCATTGCTTTGGGCATTTAAAGCAAACTTGGGCCAACGTAAGCGAAGGCGCCAGCAGGTTCGAAATCGCCGGTACTTTACCGTTCTAAGGCTTCGCCTTGACTTTCAAGCCGAAGGTCGCACGTCCAGACGGTGAGTCGGCGCTGTCTGGCCTTTTGTCTATTCTGCTTCTTGCTCTTCCGGCTTTCTTTTGTATTCGTTCGCCTGCATTTTTTTATTATGAAAACTTCGCGAATGTTGAAGCACTTTACGCTTCATTTGACAGGCGTCCCAGAACTTTTCGGTGCACTGTCAGCGACTGCGGGCGGAGAAGGCGAGTGCGACTCGAGCGGAGTGAAATGCATGACAGAAGTTCCCAAGTACAACAATTAAAAATGTATGCAACTATTTCTCGAGTCACTGGCACGCCACGTCTCTCGCTGCGTAACACGGCTGCCGAACTTTGATTGAAGGCGAGCGACTATCGACCGCAAGCGACATCGCGCACTGGAGTGAGCGGAGGGAAATTTTATCGACGCTGGGTTGGTTTCAATGTGCGCCAAAGCAATTAGAATGTCGTTTTGACGTCACACCTTTGGGCTTTGATCACTTCGTGAGCCCAAATCACTCAACTTCCGAAAGCAAATCCTTTCGCACGTTTTCGTTAATTATTGTTTTTCAATTTACTGTTAACTTTTTCCTTGAATCGAAAAATTATAATTTCGACCCCCGACACAATCGCCGCATAACAACAGTAAATAAAGCAATTAACAAAAGTTTTCCACGGGCGAGCAATCAAATGCAACAAGAACGACCGCCACCAACAATGGACAAGATGAATATTCCGAGTGAGAAAGCAACGCAAACAGTCGTCAACTGTGGGGTCCGCACCGCCTTAATTACACATATCCCTGGCAGCGAGCTCGGCTCCGCCCTGACGGAGCTCCCAGTCGCACGCCGCCCACCGACAAGTGGAGCATTTGCATAAAAATTAAGTGACCTTCCACCGAAAACACAACGTTGTCCGCGTTCGCTGATGTTCGCACCTTCGCCAGTTCCCAGTTCCCATTTCCCGCTATTCCACTTTCCATTTGTTTACCGTTGCGCGTAATCTTCATAAACTCTCACCTGAGCGCAAGGACAATCAGCAGGATAATTATCAGTGGCGACAAAACGCCGCTGCCAGAACAGAGAGGCGGCACTAGCAACACCAACAAGAGCTACAACAACATTGCCAACGCTAGCAGCAGCAGCAGCAACAGCAGCGAGAAAAACAATAGCAGTAACCGTAAAAATACAACAACAAACGGTAATTACTGCTGGCACTACTTCTGGCGCAAACGAGCTGGGCGCGTTAGCCCTTGTCCCCCACGCCAATGGGCCGTGACACACCTGCTGTCGACTGTCGACTGCGCCACTATTGGCGGTCGCCGCTGGCCGGATTC